>JANJGN010003711.1:0-25000 GCA_026770705.1 Isurus oxyrinchus | reverse complement strand
TGTGAGGGTGTGTGTGTGTGAGTGAGTGTCAGTGTGTGAGAGTGAGAATGTTAATGAGTGTGTGAGTGAGAGTGTTTGAGTGAGAGTGTGTGAGTGAGAGTGTGTGAGTGAGTAAGTGAGTGTGAGGGTGTGTGTGTGTGAGTGTGTGTCAGTGTGTGAGAGTGAGAATGTTAATGAGTGTGTGAGTGAGAGTGTGAGAACACATGAGCGAGGGCATGAGAGTGTGTATGCATGCCTACGTATGTGTGTGTGTGTGAGCATGCCTGTATGTGTGTGAGCATGCATGTGTGTGTGTGAGTGTGAGAGTGTGTGTGAGCATGTGTGAGTCAGAATTTGTGTGTGTGTGTGTGAGAGAGTCAACGTGTATGAGAGTGAGAGAGAGATTGAGACAGTGAGACAGTGTGAATGTGTGTAAGAACATGGGTTTATCTGTGAGAGAGAGAGTGTGAGAGTGAGTGAATGAATGAGAGATAGTGAGCGTGTGTGAATGTGAGCATCTGTATGCATGTGGGAGAGAATGTGAGAATGAGTGAGTGTGCGAGTGTGTTTGTGTGTGCACGAGTGTGTGAGTAAGTGAGAGTGAGAATGTGAGTGTGAGTGTCAGTGTGTGTGAGTATGTGAGGCGGTGAGGGTGAGTATATGAGTGTGAGTGTGAGGGAGTGTGGGTGAGTGAAAATGTGAAGGTGAGTGAGAGAATGTGAAAGTATGGGAGTGTAGGAGTGTGAAAGTGTGAGACTGAGGGTGTGAGGGTGAGAATCAGAGGGTGATTGTGAGTTTGAGTGTCAGTGTGAGAGCAAGAGAGCGACGGAGTGTGAGTGGGTGAGTGTGAGTGAGAGAGCATCTGAGTGTGTGAGGGTAAGGTGAGAGTGAGAGTGTAAGGGTGAAGGTCAGTGTGTGAGTGAGAGTGAGAGTGTGAGGGTGAGTGTGAGGGTGAAGGTGAGTCTGAGGGTGTGAGGGTGAGAATGTGAGGGTGAGAATGTGAGGGTGAGTGTGAGAGAGGGTGAGTGTGAGAGAGGGTGAGTGTGAGAGAGGGTGAGTGTGAGAGGGTGAGTGTGAGAGGGTGAGTGTGAGAGAGGGTGAGTGTGAGAGAGGGTGAGTGTGAGAAAGGGTGAGTGAGAGTAAAAGGGTGAGTGTGTGAGGGTGAGTGAGGGTGAATGTGTGAGGGTGAGGGTCTGAGGATGTGAGTGTGAGGGTGTGAGTGTGAGGGTGTGAGTGTGAGGGTGTGAGTGTGAGGGTGTGAGTGTGAGGGTGTAAGTGTGAGGGTGTGAGGGTGAGTGTGTGTGAGGGCATGAGGGTGAGTGTGAGTGTGAGGGCATGAGGGTGAGTATGAGTGTGAGGGCGTGAGGGTGAGTATGAGTGTGAGTATGAGAGTGAGTGTGAGGGCGTGAGGGTGAGTGTGAGGGTGGGTGAGTGTGATGGGGTGAGTGTGAGGGTGTGTGAGTGTGATGGGGTGAGTGTTAGGGTGTGAGTGTGAGGGCGTGAGGGTGAGTGTGAGTGTGTGTGTGAGGGTGAGTGTGAGGGTGTGTGAGGGTGTGAGTGAGGGTGTGAGGGTGAGTGAGGGAGTGAGGGTGAGTGTGAGGGTGGGTGAGTGTGATGGGGTGAGTGTGATGGGGTGAGTGTGAGGGTGTGAGTGTGAGGGTGTGAGTGTGAGGGTGTGAGTGTGAGGGCGTGAGGGTGAGGGCGTGAGGGTGAGTGTGTGTGTGAGGGTGAGTGTGAGGGTGTGTGAGGGTGAGGGTGTGTGAGAGGGTGAGTGTGAGAGGGTGAGTGTGAGAGGGTGAGTGTAAGGATGTGAGTGTGAGGGTGTGAGTATGAGTGTGAGTGTGAGTGTGTGAGTGTGAGGGCGTGAGGGTGAGTGTGAGGGTGAGTGTGTGAGGGTGAGTGTGAGGGTGTGAGTGTGAGGGTGTGAGTGTGAGGGTGTGAGTGTGAGGGTGTGAGGGTGTGAGTGTGAGGGTGTGAGTATGAGTGTGAGTGTGTGAGTGTGAGGGCATGAGGGTGAGTGTGAGGGCATGAGGGTGAGTGTGAGTGTGAGGGCGTGAGGGTGAGTATGAGTGTGAGTGTGAGGGCATGAGGGTGAGTGTGAGGGTGGGTGAGTGTGATGGGGTGAGTGTGAGGGTGTGAGTGTGAGGGTGAGTGTGAGGGCATGAGGGTGAGTGTGAGTGTGTGAGGGTGTGAGTGTGAGGGTGTGTGAGGGTGTGAGTGAGGGTGTGAGGGTGAGTGTGAGGGAGTGAGGGTGAGTGTGAGGGGGTGAGGGTGAGGGTGAGTGTGAGAGGGTGAGTGTAAGGATGTGAGTGTGAGGGTGTGTGAGGGCGTGAGTGTGAGAGTGTGAGGGTGAGTGTGAGAGTGTGAGGGTGAGTGTGAGGGTGTGAGGGTGAGTGTGAGTGTGAGGGCATGAGGGAGAGTGTGAGTGTGAGGGCATGAGGGTGAGTGTGAGTGTGTGAGGGTGTGAGTGTGAGGGTGTGAGTGAGGGTGTGAGGGTGAGTGTGAGGGAGTGAGGGTGAGTGTGAGGGGGTGAGGGTGAGGGTGAGTGTGAGAGGGTGAGTGTGAGAGGGTGAGTGTGAGAGGGTGAGTGTGAGAGGGTGAGTGTGAGGGTGAAGGTGAGTCTGAGGGTGTGAGTCTGAGGGTGTGAGGGTGAGAATGTGAGGGTGAGAATGTGAGAGTGAGAATGTGAGGGTGAGTGTGAGAGAGGGTGAGTGTGAGAGAGGGTGAGTGTGAGAGAGGGTGAGTGTGAGAGAGGGTGAGTGTGAGAGAGGGTGAGTGAGAGTAAAAGAGTGAGAGTGTGAGGGTGAGTGAGGGTGAGTGTGTGAGGGTGAGGGTGTGAGTGTGAGGGTGTGAGTGTGAGTGTGAGGGTGTGAGTGTGAGGGTGTGAGTATGAGGGTGTGAGTGTGAGGGTGTGAGTGTGAGGGTGTGAGTGTGAGTGTGTGAGTGTGAGTGTCAGTGTGAGTGTCAGTGTGAGTGTGAGTGTGAGGGTGTGAGGGTGAGTGTGTGAGGGTGAGTGTGTGAGGTTGAGTGTGAGGGAGTGAGGGTGAGTGTGAGCGTGAGGGTGAGGGTGTGAGGGTGAGTGTGTGAGGTTGAGGGTGTGAGGTTGAGTGTGAGAGTGAGGGTGAGTGTGAGTGTGTGAGGGTGAGTGTGAGTGTGAGGGTGAGTGTGAGGGTGAGTGTGAGGGTGTGAGGGTGAGTGTGAGTGTGAGAGCATGAGGGTGAGTGTGAGTGTGAGGGCGTGAGGGTGAGTATGAGTGTGAGGGCGTGAGGGTGAGTGTGAGGCTGGGTGAATGTGATGGGGTGAGTGTGAGGGTGTGAGTGTGAGGGCATGAGGGTGAGTGTGAGTGTGTGTGTGAGGGTGAGAGTGTGAGTGTGTGAGTGTGAGGGTGTGAGTGTGTGAGTGAGGGTGTGAGGTTGAGTGTGAGGGAATGAGGGTGAGTGTGAGGGAGTGAGGGTGAGTGTGAGGGGGTGAGGGTGTGTGAGAGGGTGAGTGTGAGAGAGGGTGAGTGTGAGAGAGGGTGAGTGTGAGAGAGGGTGAGTGAGAGTAAAAGGGTGAGAGTGTGAGGGTGAGTGAGGGTGAATGTGTGAGGGTGAGGGTGTGAGTGTGAGGGTGTGAGTGTGAGTGTGAGGGTGTGAGTGTGAGGGTGTGAGTGTGAGGGTGTGAGTGTGAGGGTGTGAGTGTGAGGGTGTGAGTGTGAGGGTGTGAGTGTGAGTGTCAGTGTGAGTGTCAGTGTGAGGGTGTGAGTGTGAGGGTGTGAGTGTGAGGGTGTGAGGGTGTGAGGGTGAGTGTGTGAGGGTGAGTGTGTGAGGTTGAGTGTGAGGGAGTGAGGGTGAGTGTGAGCGTGAGGGTGAGGGTGTGAGGGTGAGTGTGTGAGGTTGAGGGTGTGAGGTTGAGTGTGAGAGTGAGGGTGAGTGTGAGGGAGTGAGTGTGAGTGTGAGTGTGTGAGGGTGAGTGTGAGGGTGAGTGTGAGGGTGAGTGTGAGGGTGAGGGTGAGGGGTGTGAGGGTGAGTGTGTGAGAGGGCATGAGGGTGAGTGTGAGTGTGAGGGCGTGAGGGTGAGTGTGAGTGTGAGTGCGAGTGTGTGAGGGTGTGAGTGTGAGGGTGTGTGAGGGTGTGGGGTGAGGTGAGTGAGGGAGTGAGGGTGAGTGTGAGGGAGTGAGGGTGAGTGTGAGGGGGTGAGGGTGAGGGTGAGTGTGAGAGGGTGAGTGTGAGTGTGAGGGTGTGAGGGTGAGTGTGAGTGTGAGGGCATGAGGGAGAGTGTGAGTGTGAGGGCATGAGGGTGAGTGTGAGTGTGTGAGGGTGTGAGTGTGAGGGTGTGAGTGAGGGTGTGAGGGTGAGTGTGAGGGAGTGAGGGTGAGTGTGAGGGGGTGAGGGTGAGGGTGAGTGTGAGAGGGTGAGTGTGAGAGGGTGAGTGTGAGAGGGTGAGTGTGAGAGGGTGAGTGTGAGAGGGTGAGTGTGAGAGGGTGAGTGTGAGGGTGAAGGTGAGTCTGAGGGTGTGAGTCTGAGGGTGTGAGGGTGAGAATGTGAGGGTGAGAATGTGAGAGTGAGAATGTGAGGGTGAGTGTGAGAGAGGGTGAGTGTGAGAGAGGGTGAGTGTGAGAGAGGGTGAGTGAGAGTAAAAGAGTGAGAGTGTGAGGGTGAGTGAGGGTGAATGTGTGAGGGTGAGGGTGTGAGTGTGAGGGTGTGAGTGTGAGTGTGAGGGGTGTGAGTGTGAGGGTGTGAGTATGAGGGTGTGAGTGTGAGGGTGTGAGTGTGAGGGTGTGAGTGTGAGTGTGAGTGTCAGTGTGAGTGTCAGTGTGAGTGTGAGTGTGAGGGTGTGAGGGTGTGAGGGTGAGGGTGTGAGGGTGAGTGTGTGAGGGTGAGTGTGTGAGGTTGAGTGTGAGGGAGTGAGGGTGAGTGTGAGCGTGAGGGTGAGGGTGTGAGGGTGAGTGTGTGAGGTTGAGGGTGTGAGGTTGAGTGTGAGAGTGAGGGTGAGTGTGAGTGTGTGAGGGTGAGTGTGAGGGTGAGTGTGAGGGTGAGTGTGAGGGTGAGTGTGAGGGTGAGTGTGAGGGTGAGGGTGAGGGTGTGAGGGTGAGTGTGAGTGTGAGAGCATGAGGGTGAGTGTGAGTGTGAGGGCGTGAGGGTGAGTATGAGTGTGAGGGCGTGAGGGTGAGTGTGAGGCTGGGTGAATGTGATGGGGTGAGTGTGAGGGTGTGAGTGTGAGGGCATGAGGGTGAGTGTGAGTGTGTGTGTGAGGGTGAGAGTGTGAGTGTGTGAGTGTGAGGGTGTGAGTGTGTGAGTGAGGGTGTGAGGTTGAGTGTGAGGGAATGAGGGTGAGTGTGAGGGAGTGAGGGTGAGTGTGAGGGGGTGAGGGTGTGTGAGAGGGTGAGTGTGAGAGAGGGTGAGTGTGAGAGAGGGTGAGTGAGAGTAAAAGGGTGAGAGTGTGAGGGTGAGTGAGGGTGAATGTGTGAGGGTGAATGTGTGAGGGTGAGGGTGTGAGTGTGAGGGTGTGAGTGTGAGTGTGAGGGTGTGAGTGTGAGGGTGTGAGTGTGAGGGTGTGAGTGTGAGGGTGTGAGTGTGAGTGTCAGTGTGAGTGTCAGTGTGAGGGTGTGAGTGTGAGGGTGTGAGTGTGAGGGTGTGAGGGTGTGAGGGTGAGTGTGTGAGGGTGAGTGTGTGAGGTTGAGTGTGAGGGAGTGAGGGTGAGTGTGAGCGTGAGGGTGAGGGTGTGAGGGTGTGTGTGAGGTTGAGGGTGTGAGGTTGAGTGTGAGAGTGAGGGTGAGTGTGAGGGAGTGAGTGTGAGTGTGAGTGTGTGAGGGTGAGTGTGAGGGTGAGTGTGAGGGTGAGTGTGAGGGTGAGTGTGAGGGTGAGGGTGAGGGTGTGAGGGTGAGTGTGTGAGAGGGCATGAGGGTGAGTGTGAGTGTGAGGGCGTGAGGGTGAGTGTGAGTGTGAGTGCGAGTGTGTGAGGGGTGTGAGTGTGAGGGTGTGTGAGGGTGTGGGTGAGTGTGAGGGAGTGAGGGTGAGTGTGAGGGAGTGAGGGTGAGTGTGAGGGGGTGAGGGTGAGGGTGAGTGTGAGAGGGTGAGTGTGAGAGGGTCAGTGTGAGAGGGTCAGTGTGAGAGGGTCAGTGTGAGAGGGTGAGTGTGAGAGGGTGAGTGTGAGAGGGTGAGTGTGAGAGGGTGAGTGTAAGGATGTGAGTGTGAGGGGTGTGTGAGGGCATGAGGGTGAGTGTGAGGGTGAGTGTGAGAGTGTGAGGGTGAGTGTGAGGGTGTGAGGGTGAGTGTGAGTGTGAGAGCATGAGGGTGAGTGTGAGTGTGAGGGCGTGAGGGTGAGTATGAGTGTGAGGGCGTGAGGGTGAGTGTGAGGCTGGGTGAATGTGATGGGGTGAGTGTGAGGGTGTGAGTGTGAGGGCATGAGGGTGAGTGTGAGTGTGTATGTGAGGGTGAGAGTGTGAGTGTGTGAGTGTGAGGGTGTGAGTGTGTGAGTGAGGGTGTGAGGTTGAGTGTGAGGGAATGAGGGTGAGTGTGAGGGAGTGAGGGTGAGTGTGAGGGGGTGAGGGTGTGTGAGAGGGTGAGTGTGAGAGGGTGAGTGTGAGAGGGTGAGTGTGAGGGTGTGAGTGTGAGTGTGAGAGTGTGAGTGAGGGTGAGAGTGTGAGTGTGATGGGGTGAGTGTGATGGGGTGAGTGTGATGGGGTGAGTGTGAGGGTGTGAGAGTGTGAGTGTGAGTGTGAGGGCGTGAGGGTGAGAGTGAGTGTGAGGGCGTGAGGGTGAGTGTGAGGGTGAGTGTGAGAGTGTGAGGGTGAGTGTGAGGGTGTGAGGGTGAGTGTGAGTGTGAGGGCATGAGGGTGAGTGTGAGTGTGTGTGAGGGTGTGAGTGTGAGGGTGTGAGTGTGAGGGTGTGAGTGAGGGTGTGAGGTTGAGTGTGAGGGAGTGAGGGTGAGTGTGAGGGGGTGAGGGTGTGTGAGAGGGTGAGTGTGAGAGGGTGAGTGTGAGAGGGTGAGTGTGAGAGGGTGAGTGTGAGAGGGTGAGTGTGAGGGTGTGAGTGTGAGTGTGAGAGTGTGAGTGAGGGTGAGAGTGTGAGTGTGATGGGGTGAGTGTGATGGGGTGAGTGTGATGGGGTGAGTGTGATGGGGTGAGTGTGATGGGGTGAGTGTGAGGGTGTGAGGGTGTGAGTGTGAGTGTGAGGGCGTGAGGGTGAGTGTGAGGGTGAGTGTGAGTGTGAGGTTGAGTGTGAGGGGGTTTGAGTGTGAGGGTGCTGAGGGTGAGTGTGAGTGTGAGTGTGGGCATGAGGGTGAGTATGAGTGTGAGTGTGAGGGCGTGAGGGTGAGTGTGAGGGTGGGTGAGTGTGATGGGGTGAGTGTGAGGGTGTGAGGGTGTGAGTGTGAGGGCGTGAGGGTGAGTGTGAGTGTGAGGGTGAGTGTGAGGGTGAGTGTGAGGGTGAGTGTGGGGGTGAGGGTGTGAGGGTGAGTATGAGTATGAGTATGAGTGTGACTGTGAGGGCGTGAGGGTGAGTGTGAGGGTGTGTGAGGGTGAGTGTGAGGATGAGTGTGAGGGTGAGTGTGAAGGTGAGTGTGAGGGTGTGTGAGGGTGAGTGTGAAGGTGAGTGAGGGTGTGAGGGTGAGTATGAGGGTGAGTGAGGGTGAGTGAGGGTGTGTGAGGGTGTGTGAGGGTGAGTGTGAGGGTGAGTGTGAAGGTGAAGGTGAGTGTGAGGGTGAGTGAGGGTGAGCTGTGAGGGTCAGGCCTTGACACCCCCAATGATCGTGGCAGTGAGCTGGAGGCAGGAATACAGACACTGAGTAAGGTGGGGCCAGGAGGCGATGCACGCTGCAGTCCAATAACCTCGGGGAGGGGAGAACAGAAACGAGGTGCCTGAGAACGAGTGTGAGGCAGGTCCCCTCACCTTAACATCAAACTCCCAGACCCATCCTCCAGAAATCTACCACCGTCTGTGGCAGTGGGCCCTGTGTGGCGATGTAGTACCTCTCACCATCGACACCCTGGAGTGCAGGACACAGCAGAGGGTCACTCCAAACTCAGTACCACCACAAACAACATTCCTAGACCGAAATACGCTCACCGTGGTCATGGAAGAAGAGCGGCAGCCATTTTGTGCACAGCAAGCTCCCACAAACAGCAATGTGATAATGAGCAAGTTGGTCAAGCAAAAAATATTGGCCTCAGGACCCTGGGGACAACACCCCTCCTCCCCACAGCCCAGTGACTGCCACTCCCCGCTCCACAGTGGAACATGGGGTCTGTCACAATCACCTATGGGGACACATAGTGGGGTACAGGGGGCACGGGGAGGTTTAGAGTCTCATCCCTGAATACGGTGCGGCGCTCCCTCAGCACTGACCCCTCCGACAGTGCGGCCCTCCCTCAGCACTGACCCTCCGACAGTGCGGCCCTCCCTCAGCACCTGACCCTCCCACAGCGCGGCCCTCCCTCAGCACTGACCCTCCGACAGTGCGGCGCTCCCTCAGCACTGAACCTCCCACAGTGCGGCGCTCCCTCAGCACTGACCCTCCCACAGTGCGGCGCTACCTCAGCACTGACCCTCCCACAGCGCGGCACTCCCTCAGCACTGACCCTCCCACAGCGCGGCACTCCCTCAGCACTGACCCTCCCACAGCGCGGCACTCCCTCAGTACTGACCCTCCGACAGTGCGGCATTCCCTCAACACTGACCCTCCGACAGTGCGGCTCTCCCTCAGCACTGACCCTCCGACAGTGCGGCGCTCCCTCAGCACTGACCCTCCCACAGTGCGGCACTCCCTCAGCACTGACCCTCTGACAGTGCGGCACTCCCTCGGCACTGACCCTCCGACAGTGCGGCACTCCCCTCGGCACTGACCCTCCCACAGTGCGGCGCTCCCCTCAGCACTGACCCTCCGACAGTGCGGCGCTCCCTCAGCACTGACCCTCCGACAGTGCGGCGCTCCCTCAGCACTGACCCTCCCACAGTGCGGCGCTCCCTCAGCACTGACCCTCCCACAGTGCAGCTCTCCCTCAGCACTGACCCTCCCACAGTGCGGCGCTCCCTCAGCACTGACCCTCCGACAGTGCGGCTCTCCCTCAGCACTGACCCTCCGACAGTGCGGCGCTCCCTCAGCACTGACCCTCCCACAGTGCTGCGCTCCCTCAGAACTGACCCTCCCACAGTGCGGCGCTCCCTCAGCACTAACCCTCCCACAGTGCGGCGCTCCCTCAGCACTGACCCTCCGACAGTGCGGCGCTCCCTCAGCACTGACCCTCCGACAGTGCGGCGCTCCCTCAGCACTGACCCTCCCACAGTGCGGTGCTCCCTCAGCACTGACCCTTCCACAGTGCAGCTCTCCCTCAGCACTGACCCTCCCACAGTGCGGCGCTCCCTCAGCACTGACCCTCCGACAGTGCGGCTCTCCCTCAGCACTGACCCTCCGACAGTGCGGCGCTCCCTCAGCACTGACCCTCCCACAGTGCTGCGCTCCCTCAGCACTGACCCTCCCACAGTGCGACGCTCCCTCAGCACTGACCCTCCCACAGTGCGGCGCTCCCTCAGCGCTGACCCTCCCACAGTGCGGCACTCCCTCAGCACTGACCCTCCGACAGTGCGGCACTCCCTCAGCACTGACCCTCCCACAGAGCGGCGCTCCCTCAGCACTGACCCTTCGACAGTGCAGCTCTCCCTCAGCACTGACCCTCCCACAGCGCGGCGCTCCCTCAGCACTGACCCTTCGACAGTGCAGCTCTCCCTCAGCACTGACCCTCCGACAGTGCGGCGCTCCCTCAGCACTGACCCTCCCACAGTGCGGCGCTCCCTCAGCACGCTCCCTCAGCACTGACCCTCCGACAGTGCGGCGCTCCCCTCAGCATTGACCCTCCGACAGTGCGGCGCTCCCCTCAGCACTGACCCCTCCCACAGTGCGGCGCTCCCTCAGCACTGACCCACCGACAGTGCGGCGCTCCCTCAGCGCTGACCCTCCGACAGTGCGGCGCTCCCTCAGCGCTGACCCTCCGACAGTGCGGCACTCCCCTCAGCGCTGACCCTCCCACAGTGCGGAGCTCCCTCAGCACTGACCCTCCCACAGTGCGGCGCTCCCTCAGCACTGACCCTCCCACAGTGCGGCGCTCCCTCAGTGCTGACCCTCCGACAGTGCGGTGCTCCCCTCAGCACTGACCCTCCGACAGTGCGGCTCTCCCTCAGCACTGACCCCGTGGGGAGTGTCCGTCCCGTACGACCTCCAACCTTCGGGCCGGGCCCGAGACCCCAGCTGGGGCCAAGTTTGGTTGGGAACATAGGAATTGGGAGCGGGATGTGGCCATTCAGCCCCTCTAGCCTGCTGCATCATTCAGCGGGACCCCGGCTGATCTGAATGTGAGCCAACGCCCCTTTCCTGTCCATCTTCCACCCACCCCCCCCACCCCCCCAATAACCCTCAGATCCTGGGCCTACTTCCTAGGCCTCTCTACCCCGGGGGTTGGGGCTCAGGTGTGGGTTCTTGCTGTGTTTTGGTCATATGTCCCTCGGACTCTCCCACTCCGGAATGTCGAAGGCATGGCGGGGTGTGACGCCTCTCTCCCCCCCCACAATCGAGAGGCGGACGAGGGCAGTGGCTGAGGGGAAGGGCAGGCGGGTGCGAGTCACCTTACCCGGATGAAGTTGGCGTTGATGTAGTCGGAATACCCTTCGTTCAGGAGCAGCTTCAGGGACACCCGAGTCTGGTCGACTGAGGAGAAACCGAAAAGACGGGAGGTCAGCTCAGCTGGGAGGCCCCCATCCGGTTTTCAACGTGGACCTTGGCGTGATCAGACAGGCAGAGGGATGGTATACCTCAGGGGCCTTTAAACGGGCCCTGAGGACCGCTCGTCTGGCCGCCCCTCCCTTTGGCTTGGCGGCACCCCGGTTGTAACACTGGCTTGGGAGGTTGGTAGAGGAGGTGGCGCAGGCATTGGTCTAAAACGCCAACGACACTGGCAAACCCACCGGCCAGAGAAGCGGCCCTCTGGGATTGAACACCTCACTCAACAACCATCTCCAGCTGCTTCATCGATGACCTTCCTCCCATCATAAGGTCAGAAGTGGGGATGTTCGCTGATGGATTGCACAATGTTCAGCACCATTCGCGACTCCTCAAATACTGAAGCAGCCCATGTCCAAATGCAGCAAGACCTGGACAATATCCAGGTTTGGGGCTGACAAGTGGCAAGTAACATTCACCCCACACAAGTGCCAGGCAATGACCATCTCCACAAGAGAGAATCTACCCATCGCCCCTTGACGTTCAATGGCATTCCCATCACTGAATCCCCCACTGTCAACATCCTGGGGGTTACCATTGACCAGAAACTGAACTGGACCCAGCCAGATAAATACTGTGGCTACAAGAGCAGGTCAGATGCTGGGAATCCTGCGGAGAGTAACTCACCTCCTGACACCCCAAAGCCTGTCCACCATCTACAAGGCACAAGTCAGGAGTGTGATGGGATACTCCCCACTTGCCTGGATGAGTGCGGCTCCCACAACACTCAAGAAGCTCGACACCATCCAGGACAAAGCAGCCCCGCTCGATCGGCACCCCCCATCCACAAACATTCACTCCCTCCACCACCGACGCACAGGGGCAGCAGTGTGTGTACCATCTACAAGATGCACTGCAGCAACTCGCCAAGGCTCCTTCGACAGCGCCGCCCAGACCCACCACCTCTACCACCTAGAAGGACAAGGGCAGCAGACACATGGGGAACCCCACCACCTGCAAGTTCCCCTCCGAGCCCCACTCACCATCCGACTTGGAAATATATCGGCTGTTCCTTCACTGTCGCTGGTCACAATCCTGGAACTCCCTCCCTAACAGCACGGTGGGTGTACCTACACCACACGGGGGCAAAATCCTGGAACTCCCTCCCTAACAGCACGGTGGGTGTACCTACACCACACGGGACAAAATCCTGGAACCTCCCTCCCTAACAGCACGGTGGGTGTACCTACATCCGCACGGGACAAAATCCTGGAACTCCCTCCCTAACAGCACGGTGGGTGTACCTACACCACACGGGACAAAATCCTGGAACTCCCTCCCTAACAGCACGGTGGGTGTACCTACACCACACGGACAAAATCCTGGAACTCCCTCTCTAACAGCACGGTGGGTGTACCTACACCACACGGGACAAAATCCTGGAACTCCCTCCCTAACAGCACGGTGGGTGTACCTACACCACACACGGGACAAAATCCTGGAACTCCCTCCCTAACAGCACGGTGGGTGTACCTACACCACACGGGACAAAATCCTGGAACTCCCTCCCTAACAGCATGGTGGGTGTACCTACACCACACGGGACAAAATCCTGGAACTCCCTCCCTAACAGCACGGTGGGTGTACCTACACCACACACGGGACAAAATCCTGGAACTCCCTCCCTAACAGCACGGTGGGTGTACCTACACCACACGGGACAAAATCCTGGAACTCCCTCCCCTAACAGCACGGTGGGTGTACCTACACCACACGGACAAAATCCTGGAACTCCCTCTCTAACAGCACGGTGGGTGTACCTACACCACACGGGGACTGCAGCGGCTCAAGAAGGCGGCTCACCCACCACGTTCTCAAGGGGGCAATTAGGGATGGGCAATAAATGCTGGGCCCCGGCCAGCCACATCCCTTGAATGAATAAAAAGAGTTGTTATTTAGAGATTCCGCTATTTATACCTGCACAATGTGTCTAAAAGAATTCGTTAGAAGGCTGGTTGTCTGAAATGTTCCATGGGAGCCAATATCGAAAGGAGAGCTTTATTTTCAAACCAATTGTGTCTCTTCTTCTCCTGGAAACTTAAAAACAACACTAAAACATACAAAGCAGGAGCAGGAGTAGGCCATTCAGCCCCTCGAGCCTGCTCCACCATTCGATAAGATCATGGCTGATCTGTGTGTGTTCCACGTTCCCATCGACCCAGGTAACCTTCGATTCCCTTGCCTGACAAGGACCTGCCTCCCTCGGCCTTAAAATACTCAGTGACCTCCACCTCCACCGCCTCCTGAGGCAGAGATTTCCAAACTCGCACAGCCCTCTGAGGGGGAAAAACATTTCTCCTCATCTCTGTCCTAAAAGGGGCGACCCCTTAATTTTAAAACACTTCCCCCCTAGTTCTGGACTCACCCACAAGAGGAAACACCCTTTCCGCGCCCACCTTGTCTCGAGACTGTTCATGGTCTTGTGCCCTTCAATCAAATCTCCCCCTCGCTCTTCTAAACTCCAGTGGGAAACAAGCCAGTCTGTCCAAACCCTTTCCTCATCAGACAACCCGCTCATTCCAGGTCTCCATCTAGTAAACCTCCTCCGAACCGCCTCCAACCCGTTTACACCCTTCCTTAAATAAGGAGACCAGAACTGCCCCACAGTATTCGAGGGTGCGGTCTCACCCACTGCCCCTGTACAACTGAAGCTTAACATCCTTACTTTTATATTCAATCCCTCTCGTAATGAAGGATAACATTCCATTATTCTTAGTGACTTGCTGTACCCCGTGCACCAACGTCTTGTGACTCATGCACTGGGGACACCCAGATCCCTCTGCACCTCGGAATTCTGCAGTCACTCTCTGTTTAAGACACACTCTGCTTTTTTTTTTATTCCATGTCAAGGGGACGATGTTCCTTCTTGAGTGGTAGGAACCTTCCTGGAAAACTTAAACCTGTTTGCGAAACCCTTGGCCCGGACCTGGATCTGATCTGTTACTCAAGGGCCAATGTCTGGACCGCATACAAATCACCGGACCCCCCACCCCCATCACCACAGACCCAGCCCAGTGCCCGTTTCCTGGGTTAACCACAAGGGCCATACAGGGTAAGATGTCCTTGTAGCGATTCTTCTTGGTGTTCTCTCTCGCCCTCCCGGTTCTCCGCGCTCAGAGCCGACGAGTCACTGGTCGAGGCCAGGTGCTTCTTAATGCTCTGCGGGAAGAGAAACACACAGCCCGTGAGTGAGTCTACGCTGAGGGAGGTGGTGTGCTCTGTGTAAAGGATCCCTGCTGTGTCCTGGGGGGGTCAATATCCATCCCTCAGTCAGCATCCGAAATAAAGAAGGGGGCGATCGCTGGGGGGGGGGGGGGGGGGGGGGGGGGGGGGGGGGGTGATTGAAGCATTGCTGTTTGTGGGATCTTGCTGTGCACGTATTGGGTTGCCACGTTTCCTGTGTCCTAGCAGTGACCACACTCCAAAGATGTGAAGCGCTTTGGGGCGTCTGCTGTTCACAAAAGGCACTACGCGAATGCAAGTCTTTCCTTTTCGATCGACTGACTCGGTTTTCCCTCGTGCAACAGGAAGCACATGCCAGGAAGGTTCACTTTTGATTGACCCCTGAGCTTCCCTCACCCCTCTGCGCACCCCCTCCCCCCATCAACAACCCAGCAATCATTCTGACTCTCAGTGGGGGCACAGGTTACAGACAGACGCTATGGTATTGGTGGTCTATTGGACCTAAGGGTGACTCACACAGCCCGACTCAAAGACACCCTTCTTTTTGTGGGGTGCGGGTGGGGGGGGGGGGGGGGGTGGGTGGGGGGTGAGGGGAGGGCCTGCTGTATAGTAAATGTCCTTCTTCCCCTACCCTAACATGGGGCCGTATCATGGAGAAATGAGGAACATCCTTTCTATAGATGTTGGTGGACAGGGCAATGTGATGTCTCCAATAGGCTGGGACTCAGGAGCACAATGTCTCCCTCGCTGCATCTCTCCCTCTGTGTCTCTCTCTCATTGCTCTGCGCCCCTCTTGCCCCCCCTCTCTGCGCCCCCCTCTCCGCACCCCACTCTCCCACCCCGTCTCCGCGCCCCTGCTCTCCCCCCCGTCTCCGCGCCCCACTCTCCCCCCCGTCTCCGCGCCCCGCTCTCCCCCCCCGTCTCCGCGCCCCGCTCTCCCCCCCTCTCCGCGCCCCGCTCTCCCACCCCCTCTCCGCGCCCCGCTCTCCCTCCTCTCCGCACCCCGCTCTCCCCCCCTCCGTGCCCCCTCTCCCCCGCTCGCTCTCTGCCTCTCCCGCTCGCTCTCTGCCTCTCCCCGCTCGCTTCTCTGCCTCTCCCGCTCGCTCTCTGCCTCTCCCCGCTATTTGTACCCACTCTGCAAACTAGTCAGTCACTGTCATGGAAAGATTAGTAAGGCTGGAAGAGCATCAACTGAGCCCTCGACAAAACACCACCAAGCGGCTTCAGCAGAGGGAATGAAAGACCTAGATTTACAGAAAAACATCCACAAGTACTGACAAACATCTGGATTTTCCATGTATTTACATGGCTCTCTTTCCCAAAATTCCAGAATATATTCCTCGTTTCTGTTTATTCGACAGTTTTACAGATTTGTACATGGAGGTCACTATTCTAGCACTGTGACCCAGTGAGTAACATCAAATAAATAATTTCATCCAGTCCACCCGATCAGAAGGACAACTGATTGTGCTACTTGCTATAAAGTAATCTGGAAGCTGTTGCAGGACACACCCTATTACACGTGATCATACATGTTACTGCTCATATATGTCAAACAATGAGAAAACAGGGACCATATTATTTTTGCTCTCTCATGTCAAATAAATCGGTAATTAGAAATGCAGAATTCTTATTGTGTCACAGGGCTGAAAGTCTATGTTGTGTGACTAATACTCCTGCACTGGCCCTGTGTGTGCACGCACGAGAGAGGGCGTGAGTGTAAGTGTCTGTGAGATAGCACGTGTGTGCACCTTTGAGAAAGAGAGCATGTGTGTGCGTGTGTATGAGAGCACGTACATGTGTGTGTGTGACAGCATGTGTGCATGTGCGAGTACACGTGAGTGTGAGAGAGTGAGTGTACGTGTGAGAGAGTGTGTGTGTGTGTACATGTGTGAGAGAGAGTGTACGTATGTGCGTGAGAGAGAGCATGTGTGTGTGGCGCGCGAGAGAGTGCACGTGTACGAGGCAGCTTGTATGTATGCACGCACGTGTGAGAGTCTACGTGTGTGCGTGAGAGGGAGAGAAAGTATGTGTGTGGGCAAAAGAGACTATACGTGTGTACAAGAGAGAGAGAGCATGTGGGAGAGAGAGAGTGTATGTGTGAGAGAGAGAGAGAGAGAGAGTACGTGTGCGTGTGGGTGAGAAAGAGGGAGTACATGTGTGAGAGAGAGCGCATGTGTGTGTGCACGCGTTATGTGCGACAGAGAGCACGTATCTGTGAAAGAGCACATGTGTGAGAGGGGGAGAGAGAGGGGGAGAGAGAACATTGTCACGATCGCTGGGGATAGTGCACTGTAATATCAAACCTCACTGCCCTCCGAGCCACCACAAAAGTGAAAACTTTAACCAAATCACCAGATTAGCCCAATTCTACCTAACTTTAATTTAGGTTAATAGAATACGAGCACCAGGTTTGTAAACTTAATAAGAAAATAATTGTTTATTGAACAAATTGTCTTTAACTAGTGGCAAAAGAAAGAAATATGAACTGCTAATTTCTAATTCTATAACCTACACTCTATCTCTTCTTAAATCCCTATACGCATAGATACGAGACACATAATACATACAAAAACATGGAATTTAAGGGTGGGATAAAACAGTTCAATAGTACCAGTTCCCACGATTTGATGGGTTGATTTGGATTGATGTATTCCAAATTCCTTTCAGGTTTTGATAACATGAGGTGTCCTTCCAGCACTTTCAGTATTTGGTTCACTGGCTGAGCACTTGCCTTTCAATGTCTCAAACAGTGACTTTCCCCTTTGCCTCTTGACAGGGGTTTTCAAAGGGAGAGCAGGTTATAGAAATATCAGGAGAGAAAAGCCAGCTATCTATCACTGTAGAATTAATGGGATCTTCCACACATGGGAGAGAGAGGTTTTAGGTCTTTTTCCTCTCAGACTAGGAGCTTTTCTGCTGCACTGCTCTCACACAAACCCTGGTCACCTGGTCAGGAGCCAATTCAAACATTGTTGCCAGACGGCTCCTTTGGTCCAGGACTCCTTTCCGGCACCATCCTGTCTTTCATGGCACACTCTGTTGCAGGACTGCAACATTGTATATAACTGTCAGCCTGCTCCAGTGGATACATCTTTCAACCTGCAGCCATCATAATTTTAATCCACAGTCTGACAAAAAATAAAAAGCTTGTGTGTGCGTGTGAGAGAGAGAGAGAGAGAGAACAGAGAGAGAGTATACGTGAGGGTTTGCATGAGAGAGATTGTACGCGAGAGTGTGTATAAGAGAGGGTGTATGTGAGAGAGAGAATGTATGTGAGGGTGTGTGTGAGCTATAGAGAGAGTATACGTGAGGGTGTGCGTGAGAGATTTACGCAAGAGAGTGTACGTGAGTGTGTGAGAGAGAGTGTGTATGAGTATGTACAAGCAAGGGTGCGTGTGAGAGGGAGTGTATGCGAGGGTGTGTGTGCGCGCAAGAGAGAACGTGTGTGTGAGGGTGTGTGTGTGCATGCGAGAGAGAATGTATATGTGAGGGTGTGTGAGAGAGTGTACATGTGTGTGTAAGAGACAGAGTACATGAGGGTGTGTGCGAGAGAGAGAGTATACATGAGGGTGTGTTGTGTGAGAGAGTATACATGAGGGTGTGTGTGCGAGAGAGAGTGTACGTGAGGGTGTGTGTATGAGAGAGTGTGTGCGCAAGAGAGAATGTGGATGTGAGGGTGTGTAAGCGCGAGAGAGAAAGAGAGAGTGTATGTGAGTTTGTGAGAGATGAAGTGTTCTCAAAATTCCCACATTTTTCATATCATCAACAAGGATATGATTTTTGGACTTTTACCTGAAACCGGACAGAGGAGACAGAATACGCATTCTTCCCTTTAAAACAACCAACATGAAACTAAAGCCCATCTAAATCTTGCAAAATAATCGCTACTAACTACAGGGGCAGGAAGACCACAATCAGTGCAATTATGCGAAACCATCAATACAATGGCTTTCAGTTCAAGACTAGTTACGGGAGCAGGAAGACAATGATAAACATCATTCGAGCCCATTAAAAACAACGAGACAACAATCACCTGGGGGAGTCCACCAAAATCAAACAAAGAACTAACCTTGATTTGGATTGAGATAAGAAATTTTTTTAAAAAAAACAGGATAACTGGGCCAGGAGATCTGAAGGGAGCAGTTTTTAGGCAGGGACACAGAAAGGGGAGCAGTTTGGAAAGCTGACTCAGGGCGGTGAGCAGTTGGGAGTGGTTGAAGCCGAGTTTAAGCAGGGAGCTGAGCCAAGCGCAGGGAGGAGATCTGGAGGTTTTGCAGGCCCACAGGCAACATCAGGGAGAGGGGCACGGGTGGCAGGCTCAACCGAAGACAACAAGGCCTCAACCCCAGCCCCCCACCAGGATCGACCACCCACAACCGCGTCCTCCACCCAACTAAAGAACCTTCGCCAATTCCACAGACCAGGACCACGTGGGGACAGCAGGCCCCAGAGGACACAAAGAGCGTCCCCCAAAACTGCAACCCGCTTACCTGGCTGGATTCCGACCGGTGAATGAACCCTGGGTGGGTGAGTGTGATCCCTGACCTCTCCTAGTTCAATTTAGTTAGGTTTGGGGGGGTGGGACAAGGGTAAGGGGATTAGTATTGTGATTTTTCCCTCATTATGCCGTGTGTCCCCCATTCTTAACCAAGTGTACTTTGTAGGTCTGCATAATCTCAGTGTAATTCGAATGTTATAAATTCATTTGTGACTTCAATAAACCCAGTTTTTTCTTACACCAAAACCAGCTGTCTGCTGCACTTTGTCACAACCCCCAAATAAATCCAAGGTCTAGAACCCAGGGAGTGGGAGCGATTCGGACTGCTCAGAGGTCAGAGGTGAAGCTGACACACACCACCACCCCCTAGAGAGAGACAGAGTGAGAGAGTGTGTGTGTGTGTGGTGAGAGAAAGTGTACATGAGTTTGTGTGTGTGTGTGAGAGAGAGTGTATGTGAGTTTGTGAGAGAATGTGTGTGTGTGCACGCGTGTGTGTGAAAGAGTGTACGTGAGTTTGTGTGTGTGTACGTGAGTTTGTGAGAGTGTGTGTGTGCACGCGTGTGTGTGTGTGCATGCACGTGTGTGTGTGTACGTGAGTTTGTGTGTGTGTGTGCACGCGCGTGTGTACGAGTTTGTGAGTGTGTGTGTGTGTGCACGCGCGTGAGTGTACATGAGTTTGTGTGTGTGTGCATGCACGTGTGTGTGTGTGAGAAAGAGTACATGAGTTTGTGTGTGTGCACACGCATGTGTCTGTGTGTACATGAGTTTACATGAGTTTGTGTGAGAGTGTGTGTGCACGCGCGTGTGTGAGTGTACATGAGTTTGTGTGTGTGTGTGTGCATGCACGTATGTGTGTGAGAGTGTACGTGAGTGTGTGAGTGTGTGTGTGCGCACGCGCGTGAGTGTACATAAGTTTGTGTGTGTGCACGCGCGTGTGTACATGAGTTTGTGTGAGAGAGAGTGTGTGTGTGTGTGTACATGAGTTTGTGTGAGAGTGTGTGTGTGCACGCACGCGTGTGTGTGAGAGAGTATGTGAGTTGTGAGAGAGTGTGTGTGTGTGCACGCGCGCGTGTGTGTACATGAGTTTGTGTGAGTGTGTGTGTGTGAGAGAGAGAGTGTACATGAGTTTGTGTGAGTGTGTGTGTGTGTGCACGCGCGCGTATGAGTGTACGAGTTTGAGAGTGTGTGTGTGTGCACGCGCATGTGTGTGTGAGTGTACATGAGTTTGTGTGAGAGAGAGAGTGTGTGTGTGTGTGTGTGTGCACGCGCGAGCGTGTGTGTACATGAGTTTGTGTGTGTGTGTGTGTGCACGCACGTGTGTGTGTGTGTGAGAGAATGTACATGAGTTTTGTGTGAGAGAGAGAGTGTGTGTGTGTGCACGTGCATGTGTGTGAGTGTACATGAGTTTGTGTGAGAGAGAGAGAGTGTGTGTGTGTGTGTGTGTGTGTGTGTGTGAGTGAGAGAATGTACGTGAGTTTGTGTGAGAGAGTGTGTGTGTGTGCACACACGCGTGTGTGCAAATCAGCCAACCTGGTAGTGTCCTAACTTCAGAGAAAAAACATGCCGGAGAGCAGATTTTGTGGCACTTTGTTTTAATTTCACGTTTACAGCGTGTATAATGCTTTCCTTTTGCCTCACAATTTAATTCACTGCCATTCCCTTCAAGGAACTTCTGCACCTCTCTCCGACAGTATTTCCATTTCTCCCGTTTCCTGTAATCTCCAGCTCCCTCCTGCTCCCACCACACCTCGTTCCTCAGTGACTGTCTCCGTCTCCGACTTACCCCACGTGGGATTTCAACCGAAGTCCCACCCCTCATCTTTCGAACCCACCCAGGATTACCGGTATCTCCGGGACATAAAACGTTTCTCAGACTGCTGTTCCCGTCACATTCTGAGATCCAGACTCAGTGCCATGCGCCGCCATATGAACACACTCGACCTCTCCCTCCAGCAGCACCGCCGTACCCTTTTTCAAAGCTGCGCGTGCCCCCAGTTTCATTTTATCCTTCGGCTCATCCGACGCCTCAACAAGAAACTTTTTCTCTTTCTCTCAACTGCTAAGGAACGCAAGCTCCAACAACTCATCGACACCAACACCCATCTAGGACCCTCCGCCCCAGCCTGTCCCTCCGTCCCCACCCCATCTACCAATCCCAGCCCCAGCCGTGTATTCACTATACCCCTGACCTTCCCCTCTCCGATGCTGAACGTTCAGTGCTCAGCAAAGGACAGTTTCATACCCTCACGCCCTCATCTTAATGAATTTCGGGCTCGGCATGATACTGAACTCTTCTTCCGCCGCCTTCGTCTCCGGGCTCAATTCTTTGGGCAAGAGTCCTCTCCCAGTTCAACGGATCCTTTTACCCATCTCCAATATTCTCCCTCCACCTGGACCCCTTCCTCTGGATTCTTAACTTCTCTTGATCTTTTCATTGAGAACTGTTGGTGCGACATTAGTCGTCTCAATTTCTCTGCTCCTCTCACCCATTCTAACCTGTCTCTCACTGAACTTACTGCACTCCGTTCTCTCAGGTCCAACCCTGACATTGTCATCAAACCCGTTGACAAGGGTGGTGCTGTTGTTGTCTGGCGCACTGACCTCTACCTCGCGGAGGCTGAGCGACAACTCGCAGACACTTCCTCCTACCTCTCCCTGGACCATGACCCCACCAGCTGAACATCAAGCCATTGTTTCCAGGACTGTCACTGACCTCATCTCCTCTGGGGATCTCCCCTCCCACAGCTTCCAACCTGATAGTCGCCCAACCTCGGACGGCCCGCTTCTATCTCCTACCTAAAATCCACAAACAGAACTGCCCTGGTAGACCGATCGTCTCAGCTTGCTCCTGCCCCACAGAACTCATTTCTCGTTATCTTGACTCCCTTCTCTCTCCCCTTGTCCAGTCCCTTCCCACCTACATCCGTGATTCCTCTGACACCTTACGTCACGTCAACAATTTCCAGTTCCCTGGCCCCAACCGCTTCCTCTTCACCATGGACGTCCAATCCCTCTACACCTCCATCCCCCACCAGGATGGTCTGAGGGCCCTTAGCTTCTTCCTCGAACAGAGGCCCGAACAATCCCCATCCACCACTACTCTCCTCCATCTGGCTGAACTTGTTCTCACGTTGAACAATTTCTCCTTCAACTCCTCTCACTTCCTCCAAATAAAAGGTGTGGCTATGGGTACCCGCATGGGCCCCAGCTATGCCTGTCTCTTTATGGGGTATGTGGAACATTCCTGTTCCAGTCCTACTCCGGCCCCCTTCCACAACTCTTTCTCCAGTACATCGATGACTGCATCGATACTGTTTCATGCTCTCGTCTGGTCCTAGAACAATTTAAGGATTTGGTTTCCAATTTCCACCCCAATAGGCTTCAACAGGCTCATTAATCTAGTTTGGGGCCTAACCAAGGCTTCATAAAGGGTCAGAACCGACTTCCCTGCTTTCGTACTCATTCGTTTAACTCTGATAGATTCATTGAACGCTTAGGGACCAGGGACAACCACGAGGGGCCTAAGGCCTGCTAATCGCCCATTCTGTTGCCACCTACCCGATCCTGCATGTCAAGGGTTTAAAACTGAACACAGGCCATTGGCACCGAGACAGAAATCGCTCCTCGTTCAACAAACGACTTCTCACATCTGGAAAAACCGGCCGATCAAGGTAGGAGAACGTTCCGGAAAGTCAACAGCCCGTTGTCATGACGAGCGCCCTGAGCTCAGGTACTCCGGCAGCAAGCATCAGGGAGGGTGCACACGGCTGCCAATGTAGGAGAGGCCCTGACGGCGCAAAGAAAAGATCCCACAACACAGCCAGGAGGCAAAAGCGACTGACCTTCCGACAGTGCGGCGCTCCCTCAGCGCTGACCCTCCCACAGTGCGGCGCTCCCTCAGCGCCGACCCTCCCACAGTGCGGCGCTCCCCTCAGCGCCGACCCTCCCACAGTGCGGCGCTCCCTCAGCGCCGACCCTCCACAGTGCGGCGCTCCCTCAGCGCCGACCCTCCGACAGTGCGGCGCTCCCTCAGCACTGACCCTCCGACAGTGCGGCGCTCCCTCAGCGCTGACCCTCCGACAGTGCGGCGCTCCCTCAGCACTGACCCTCCGACAGTGCGGCGCTCCCTCAGCACTGACCCTCCGACAGTGCGGGCGCTCCTCAGCACTGACCCTCCCACAGTGCGGCGCTCCCTCAGCACTGACCCTCCCACAGTGCGGCGCTCCCCTCAGCGCTGACCCTCCCACAGTGCGGCGCTCCCTCAGCGCTGACCCTCCGACAGTGCGGCGCTCCCCCCAGCCCTGACCCTCCCACAGTGCGGCGCTCCCCCAGCACTGACCCTCCCACAGTGCGGCGCTCCCTCAGCGCTGACCCTCCCACAGTGCGGCGCTCCCTCAGCGCTGACCCTCCGACAGTGCGGCGCTCCCTCAGCGCTGACCCTCCGACAGTGCGGCGCTCCCCTCAGCGCTGACCCTCCGACAGTGCGGCGCTACCCTCAGCACTGACCCTCCCACAGTGCGGCGCTCCCTCAGCACTGACCCTCCGACAGTGCGGCATTCCCTCAGCACTGACCCTCCGACAGTGTGGCGCTCCCTCAGCACTGACCTACCGACAGTGCGGCGCTCCCTCAGCACTGACCCCTCCCACAGTGCGGCGCTCTCTCAGCGCTGACCTACCGACTGTGCGGCGCTCCCTCAGCACTGACCCTCCCACAGTGCGGCGCTCCCTCAGCGCTGACCCTCCCACAGTGCGGCGCTCCCTCAGCGCTGACCCTCCCACAGTGCGGCGCTCCTTCAGCGCTGACCTTCCCACAGTGCAGCGCTCCCTCAGCACTGACCCTCCGACAGTGCGGCGCTCCCTCAGCGCTGACCCTCCGACAGTGCGGTGCTCCCTCAGCCACTGACCCTCCGACAGTGCGGCATTCCCTCAGCGCTGACCCTCCGACAGTGCGGCGCTCCCTCAGCACTGACCTACCGACAGTGCGGCGCTCCCTCAGCACTGACCCTCCCACAGTGCGGCGCTCCCCTCAGCACTGACCCTCCCACAGTGCGGCGCTCCCTCAGCACTGACCCTCCCACAGTGCGGCGCTCCCTCAGCACTGACCCTCCGAGAGTGCGGCGCTCCCTCAGCACTGACCCTCCGACAGTGCGGCGCTCCCTCAGCACTGACCCTCCCACAGTGCGGTGCTCCTCAGCACTGACCCTCCCATAGTGCGGCGCTCCCTCAGCACTGACCCTCTGACAGTGCGGCGCTCCCTCAGTACTGACCCTCCCACAGTGCGGCGCTCCCTCAGTACTGACCCTCCCACAGTGCGACGCTCCCTCAGCGCTGACCCTCCCACAGTGCGGCGCTCCCTCAGCGCTGACCCTCCCACAGTGCGACGCTCCCTCAGCGCTGACCCTCCCACAGTGCGGCGCTCCCTCAGCACTGACCCTCCCACAGTGCGGCGCTCCCTCAGCACTGACCCTCCGACAGTGCGGCGCTCCCTCAGCACTGACCCTCCGACAGCGCGGCGCTCCCTCAGCACTGACCCTCCCACAGTGCGGATGCAGGATCACACACTGTAGCCTCACAGGGTGGGCTCCTCACCCTGAAGGGGGAGTGAGTGATATCGGTTACTCCTGGTCCATTCATTCCAGGTCCTTCCTGCTGATGTACGTCTCTATGACTCTCAGGGGTTTCTGTATCTCTGGGTGAACACCATTACTGCCCCTCAGGCTCCTGCGTCCCCGACTCTTGGTCTGGGGGGCATTGGTGTTGGATCTCGCTCTCTCTCTCCTTCCCCCTCTCTATCTCTCCCCAGTTCTCCCTGTCTCCTCCCCCTCCTGCCCCCTTTCTTTGTCTCCTCTCTGACCCCCCTTCACTGTCTCCACCTCCTCTCCGCCTCGCTCCTTCCATCCCTCCGTCTTGCTGGCCTCTCGCCACTTCCACCTCGCTCCTCCACCTCCCCCTCCGCCTCATGACCCTCCGCCTCACTGACCCTCCGCCTCACTGACCCTCCGCCTCACTGACCCTCCGCCTCCCCCTCACTGACCCTCCACCTCCCCCTCCACCTCACTGACCCTCCGCCTCCCCCTCCACCTCACTGACCCTCCACCTCCCCCTCCACCTCACTGACCCTCCGCCTCCCCTCCACTTCACTGACCCTCCGCCTCCCCCTCCACCTCACTGACCCTCCGCCTCCCCTCCACCTCACTGACCCTCCGCCTCCCCTCCACCTCAATGACCCTCGCCTCCCCTCCACCTCACTGACCCTCCGCCTCCCCCTCCACCTCACTGACCCTCCGCCTCCCCCCTCCACCTCACTGACCCTCCGCCTCCCCCTCCACCTCACTGACCCTCCGCCTCCCCCTCCACCTCACTGACCCTCCGCCTCCCCCTCCACCTCACTGACCCTCCGCCTCCCCCTCCACCTCACTGACCCTCCGCCTCCCCCTCCACCTCACTGACCCTCCCGCCTCCCCTTCACCTCACTGACCCTCCGCCTCCCCTCCACCTCACTGACCCTCCGCCTCCCCTCCACCTCACTGACCCTCCGCCTCCCCTCCACCTCACTGACCCTCCGCCTCCCCCTCCACCTCACTG
>JANJGN010003710.1:0-41405 GCA_026770705.1 Isurus oxyrinchus | reverse complement strand
GCAAACAGACTTAAACAGAGGCTAACAGACTTAAACAGAGGGAAACAGACTTAAACAGAGGCAAACAGACTTAAACAGAGGCAAACAGAGTGAAACGGAGGCAAACAGACTTAAACAGAGGCAAACAGACTTAAACAGAGGCAAACAGACTTAAACAGAGGCAAACAGATGCAAACAGATGCTGAAAGAGGCAACCAGGATTAAACAGAGGCAAACAGAGTGAAACAGAGGCAAACAGACTGAAAAAGAGGCAAACAGACTTAAACAGAGGCAAACAGACTTAAACAGAGGCAAACAGAGTGAAAAAGAGGCAAACAGAGTGAAACAGAGGCAAACAGAATGAAACAGAGGCACACAGATTGAAACAGAGGCAAACAGACTTAAACAGAGGCAAACAGACTTAAACAGAGGCAAAACAGAGTGAAACAGAGGCAAACAGAGTGAGATAGAGGCAAATAGAGTGAAACAGAGGCAAACAGACTGAAACAGTGGCAAACAGACTGAAACAGAGGCAAACAGACTTTAAACAGAGACAAACAGAGGCAAAAAGAGCGAAACAGAGGCAAACAGAGTGAAACAGAGGCAAACAGAGTGAAACAGAGGCAAACAGACTTAAACAGAGGCAAAAAGAGTGGAACAGAGGCAAATAGAGTGAAAAAGAGGCAAACAGAGTGGAACAGAGGCAAACAGAGTGAAACAGAGGCAAACAGACTTAAACAGAGGCAAACAGACTTAAACAGAGGCAAACAGACTTAAACAGAAGCAAGCAGAGGCAAACAGAGGCTAACAGAGGCAAACAGGATTAAACAGAGGCAAACAGAGTGAAACAGAGGCAAACAGAGTGAAACAGAGGGAAAGAGACTTAACAGAGGCAAACATGCCTAAACAGAGGCAAACAGATTTAAACAGAGGCAAACAGACTTAAACAGAGGCAAACAGGACTGAAACAGAGGCAAACAAACTTAAACAGAGGCAAACAGACTTAAACAGAAGCAAACAGAGTGAAACAGAGGCATACAGAGTGAAACAGAGGCAAACAGACTTAAACAGAGGCAAACAGACTGAAACAGAGGCAAAGAGACTTAAACAGAGACAAAAAGAGGTAAAAAGAGTGAAACAGAGGCAAACAGAGTGATACAGAGTCAAACAGAGTGAAACAGAGGCAAACTGACTTAAACAGTGGCAAACAGACTTAAACAGAGGCAAACAGAGTGAAACAGAGGCAAATAGAGTGAAACAGAGGCAAACAGACTTAAACAGGGGCAAACAGAGTGAAACAGAGGCAAGCAGACTTAAACAGAGGCAAACAGACTTAAACAGAGGCAAATAGGCTGCAACAGAGGCAAACAGACTTAAACAGGGGCAAACAGAGTGAAACAGAGGCAAACAGACTTAAACAGGGGCAAACAGGGTGAAACAGAGGCAAACAGACCTTAAACAGAGGCAAACAGACTTAAACAGAGGCAAACCGACTTAAACAGAGGCAAACAGAGGCAAACACATGCAAACAGAGGCTAACAGATGCAAACAGGATTAAACAGAGGGCATACAGAGTGAAACAGAGGCAAACAGAGTGAAACAGAGGCAAACAGATAAAAAACAGAGACAAACAGACTTAAACAGAGGCAAACGGAGTGAAAAAGAGGCAAACTGAGTGAAACAGAGGCAAACTGACTTAAACAGAGGCAAACAGACTTAAACAGAGGCAAACAGAGTGAAACAGAGGCAAATAGAGTGAAACAGAGGCAAACAGACTTAAACACGGGCAAACAGACTGAAACAGAGGCAAAAAAAAATTAAACAGAGGCAAACGGACTTAAACAGAGGCAAACAGAGGCAAACAGAGGCAACCAGAGGCAAACAGAGGCTAACAGTGGCAAACAGGATTAAACAGAGGCAAACAGAGTGAAACAGAGGCAAACAGAGTGAAACAGAGGCAAACAGACTTAAACAGAGGCAAACAGACTTAAACAGAGGCAAACAGACTTAAACAGAGGCAAACAGAGGCAAACAGAGGCTAACAGAGGCAAACAGGATTAAACAGAGGCAAACAGAGTGAAACAGAGGCAAACAGAGTGAAACAGAGGGAAAGAGACTTAAACAGAGGCAAACATGCCTAAACAGAGGCAAACAGATTTAAACAGAGGCAAACAGACTGAAACACAGGCAAACAAACTTAAACAGAGGCAAACAAACTTAAACAGAGGCAAACAGACTTAAACAGAGGCAAGCAGACTTAAACAGAAGCAAACAGAGTGAAACAGAGGCATACAGAGTGAAACAGAGGCAAACAGACTTAAACAGAGGCAAACAGACTTAAACAGAGGCAAAAAGAGTGGAACAGAGGCAAATAGAGTGAAAAAGAGGCAAACAGATTGAAACAGAGGCAAACAGAGTGAAACAGAGGCAAACAGACTTAAACAGAGGCAAACAGACTTAAACAGAGGCAAACAGACTTAATCAGAGGCAAACAGAGGCAAACAGAGGCAAACAGAGGCTAACAGAGGCAAACAGGATTAAACAGAGGCAAAACAGAGTGAAACAGAGGCAAACAGAGTGAAACAGAGGGAAAGAGACTTAAACAGAGGCAAACATGCCTAAACAGAGGCAAACAGATTTTAAACAGAGGCAAACAGACTTAAACAGAGGCAAACAGACTGAAACAGAGGCAAACAAACTTAAACAGAGGCAAACAGACTTAAACAGAGGCAAGCAGACTTAAACAGAAGCAAACAGAGTGAAACAGAGGCATACAGAGTGAAACAGAGGCAAACAGACTTAAACAGAGGCAAACAGACTGAAACAGAATCAAAGAGACTTAAACAGAGACAAAAAGAGGTAAAAAAGTGTGAAACAGAGGCAAACAGAGTGATACAGAGTCAAACAGAGTGAAACAGAGGCAAACTGACTTAAACAGTGGCAAACAGACTTAAACAGAGGCAAACAGTGTGAAACCAGAGGCAAATAGAGTGAAACAGAGGCAAACAGACTTAAACAGGGGCAAACAGAGTGAAAACAGAGGCAAACAGAGTTAAACAGAGGCAAACAGACTTAAACAGAGGCAAATAGGCTGCAACAGAGGCAAACAGACTTAAACAGGGGGCAAACAGAGTGAAAAAGAGGCAAACAGACATAAACAGGGGCAAACAGGGTGAAACAGAGGCAAACAGACTTAAACAGAGGCAAACAGACTTAAACAGAGGCAAACCGATTAAACAGAGGCAAACAGAGGCAAACACATGCAAACAGAGGCTAACAGATGCAAACAGGATTAAACAGAGGCAAACAGAGTGAAACAGAGGCAAACAGATAAAAACAGAGGCAAACAGACTTAAACAGAGGCAAACGGAGTGAAAAAGAGGCAAACTGAGTGAAACAGAGGCAAACTGACTTAAACAGAGGCAAACAGACTTAAACAGAGGCAGACAGAGTGAAACAGAGGCAAATAGAGTGAAACAGAGGCAAACAGACTTAAACACGGGGCAAAGAGAGTGAAACAGAGGCAAACAGACTTAAACAGAGGCTAACAGACTTAAACAGAGGGAAACAGACTTAAACAGAGGCAAAACAGACTTAAACAGAGGCAAACAGAGTGAAACGGAGGCAAACAGACTTAAACAGAGGCAAACAGACTTAAACAGAGGCAAACAGACTTAAAACAGAGGCAAACAGATGCAAACAGATGCTGAAAGAGGCAACCAGGATTAAACAGAGGCAAACAGAGTGAAACAGAGGCAAACAGACTGAAAAAGAGGCAAAACAGACTTAAACAGAGGCAAACAGACTTAAACAGAGGCAAACAGAGTGAAAAAGAGGCAAACAGAGTGAAACAGAGGCAAACAGAATGAAACAGAGGCACACAGATTGAAACAGAGGCAAACAGACTTAAACAGAGGCAAACAGACTTAAACAGAGGCAAACAGAGTGAAACAGAGGCAAACAGAGTGAGATAGAGGCAAATAGAGTGAAACAGAGGCAAACAGACTGAAACAGTGGCAAACAGACTGAAACAGAGGCAAACAGACTTAAACAGAGACAAACAGAGGCAAAAAGAGCGAAACAGAGGCAAACAGAGTGAAACAGAGGCAAACAGAGTGAAACAGAGGCAAACAGACTTAAACAGAGGCAAAAAGAGTGGAACAGAGGCAAATAGAGTGAAAAAGAGGCAAACAGAGTGGAACAGAGGCAAACAGAGTGAAACAGAGGCAAACAGACTTAAACAGAGGCAAACAGACTTAAACAGAGGCAAACAGACTTAAACAGAAGCAAGCAGAGGCAAACAGAGGCTAACAGAGGCAAACAGGGATTAAACAGAGGCAAACCAGAGTGAAACAGAGGCAAACAGAGTGAAACAGAGGGAAAGAGACTTAAACAGAGGCAAACATGCCTAAACAGAGGCAAACAGATTTAAACAGAGGCAAACAGACTTAAACAGAGGCAAACAGACTGAAACAGAGGCAAACACAACTTAAACAGAGGCAAACAGACTTAAACAGAAGCAAACAGAGTGAAACAGAGGCATACAGAGTGAAACAGAGGCAAACAGACTTAAACAGAGGCAACAGACTGAAACAGAGGCAAAGAGACTTAAACAGAGACAAAAAGAGGTAAAAAGAGTGAAACAGAGGCAAACAGAGTGATACAGAGTCAAACAGAGTGAAACAGAGGCAAACTGACTTAAACAGTGGCAAACAGACTTAAACAGAGGCAAACAGAGTGAAACAGAGGCAAATAGAGTGAAACAGAGGCAAACAGACTTAAACAGGGGCAAACAGAGTGAAACAGAGGCAAGCAGACTTAAACAGAGGCAAACAGACTTAAACAGAGGCAAATAGGCTGCAACAGAGGCAAACAGACTTAAACAGGGGCAAACAGAGTGAAACAGAGGCAAACAGACTTAAACAGGGGCAAACAGGGTGAAACAGAGGCAAACAGACTTAAACAGAGGCAAACAGACCTTAAACCAGAGGCAAACCGACTTAAACAGAGGCAAACAGAGGCAAACACATGCAAACAGAGGCTAACAGATGCAAAACAGGATTAAACAGAGGCATACAGAGTGAAACAGAGGCAAACAGAGTGAAAACAGAGGCAAACAGATAAAAAAACAGAGACAAACAGACTTAAACAGAGGCAAACGGAGTGAAAAAGAGGCAAACTGAGTGAAACAGAGGCAAACTGACTTAAACAGAGGCAAACAGACTTAAACAGAGGCAAACAGAGTGAAACAGAGGCAAATAGAGTGAAACAGAGGCAAACAGACTTAAACACGGGCAAACAGACTGAAACAGAGGCAAAAAAAATTAAACAGAGGCAAACGGACTTAAACAGAGGCAAACAGAGGCAAACAGAGGCAACCAGAGGCAAACAGAGGCTAACAGTGGCAAACAGATTAAACAGAGGCAAACAGAGTGAAACAGAGGCAAACAGAGTGAAACAGAGGCAAACAGACTTAAACAGAGGCAAACAGACTTAAACAGAGGCAAACAGACTTAAACAGAGGCAAACAGAGGCAAACAGAGGCTAACAGAGGCAAACAGGATTAAACAGAGGCAAACAGAGTGAAACAGAGGCAAACAGAGTGAAACAGAGGGAAAGAGACTTAAAACAGAGGCAAACATGCCTAAACAGAGGCAAACAGATTTAAACAGAGGCAAACAGACTGAAACAGAGGCAAACAAACTTAAACAGAGGCAAACAAACTTAAACAGAGGCAAACAGACTAAACAGAGGCAAGCAGACTTAAACAGAAGCAAACAGAGTGAAACAGAGGCATACAGAGTGAAACAGAGGCAAACAGACTTAAACAGAGGCAAACAGACTTAAACAGAGGCAAAAAAGAGTGGAACAGAGGCAAATAGAGTGAAAAAGAGGCAAACAGATTGAAACAGAGGCAAACAGAGTGAAACAGAGGCAAACAGGACTTAAACAGAGGGCAAACAGACTTAAACAGAGGCAAACAGACTTAATCAGAGGCAAACAGAGGCAAACAGAGGCAAAACAGAGGCTAACAGAGGCAAACAGGATTAAACAGAGGCAAACAGAGTGAAACAGAGGCAAACAGAGTGAAACAGAGGGAAAGAGACTTAAACAGAGGCAAACATGCCTAAACAGAGGCAAACAGATTTAAACAGAGGCAAACAGACTTAAACAGAGGCAAACAGACTGAAACAGAGGCAAACAAACTTAAACAGAGGCAAACAGACTTAAACAGAGGCAAGCAGACTTAAACAGAAGCAAACAGAGTGAAACAGAGGCATACAGAGTGAAACAGAGGCAAACAGACTTAAACAGAGGCAAACAGACTGAAACAGAATCAAAGAGACTTAAACAGAGACAAAAAGAGGTAAAAAGTGTGAAACAGAGGCAAACAGAGTGATACAGAGTCAAACAGAGTGAAACAGAGGCAAACTGACTTAAACAGTGGCAAACAGACTTAAACAGAGGCAAACAGTGTGAAACAGAGGCAAATAGAGTGAAACAGGAGGCAAACAGACTTAAACAGGGGCAAACAGAGTGAAACAGAGGCAAACAGAGTTAAACAGAGGCAAACAGACTTAAACAGAGGCAAATAGGCTGCAACAGAGGCAAACAGACTTAAACAGGGGCAAACAGAGTGAAAAAGAGGCAAACAGACATAAACAGGGGCAAACAGGGTGAAACAGAGGCAAACAGACTTAAACAGAGGCAAACAGACTTAAACAGAGGCAAACCGATTAAACAGAGGCAAACAGAGGCAAACACATGCAAACAGAGGCTAACAGATGCAAACAGGATTAAAACAGAGGCAAACAGAGTGAAACAGAGGCAAACAGATAAAAACAGAGGCAAACAGACTTAAACAGAGGCAAACGGAGTGAAAAAGAGGCAAACTGAGTGAAACAGAGGGCAAACTGACTTAAAACAGAGGCAAACAGACTTTAAACAGAGGCAGACAGAGTGAAACAGAGGCAAATAGAGTGAAACAGAGGCAAACAGACTTAAACACGGGCAAACAGACTGAAACAGAGGCAATCAGACTTAAACAGAGGCAAAAGGACTTAAACAGAGGCAAACAGAGGCAAACAGAGGCAACCCAGAGGCAAACAGAGGCTAACAGAGGCAAACAGGATTCAACAGAGGCAAACAGAGTGAAACAGAGGCAACAGAGTGAAACAGAGGCAAACAGACTTAAACAGAGGCAAACAGACTTAAACAGAGGCAAACAGACTTAAACAGAGGCAAACAGAGTGAAAAAGAGAATGGAGTGCAGTAAGTTCAGAGAGAGACAGGTTAGAATGGGTGAGAGGAGCAGAGAAATTGAGACGACTAATGTCGCGCCGACAGTTCACAATGAAATGATCAAGAGAAGGTAAGAATCCAGAGGGAGGGGTCCAGGTGGAGGGAGAATATTGGAGATGGGTAAAAGGATCCGTTGAACTGGGAGAAGACTCCTGCCCAAAGAAGTGAGCCCGGAGACGAAGATGGCGAAAGGAAGAGTTCAGTATCATGCCGAGCCCGAAATTCATTGAGGTGAGGGCGTAAGGGTATGAAACTAAGTCCTTTGCTGAGCACTGAACGTTCAGCATCGGAGAGGGGAAGGTCAGGGGGTATAGTGAATACACGGCTGGGCTGGGATTGGAAGATGGGGTGGGGGACGGGAGGGACAGGCTATGGGTGGAGGGTCCTAGATGGGTGTTGGTGTCGATGAGTTGTTGGAGCTTGCGTTCCTTAGCAGTTGAGAGAAAGAGAAAAAGTTTCTTGTTGAGGCGTCGGATGAGCCGAAGGATAAAATGAAACTGGGGGCACGCGCAGCTTTGAAAAAGGGTACGCGCGGTGCTGCTGGAGGGAGAGGTCGAGTGTGTTCATATGGCGACTTAAACAGAGGCAAGCAGACTATAAATAGAGGCAAACAGGAGTGAAACAGAGGCAAACAGAGTGAAACAGAAGCAAAAACAGACTTAAACAGAGGCAAACAGGACTGAAACAGAGGCAAAGAGACTTAAACAGAGACAAAAGGAGGTAAAAAGAGTGAAACAGAGCAAACTGACCTTAAACAGAGGCAAACTGACTTAAACAGAAGCAAGCAGACTTAAATAGAGGCCAAACACAGTGAAACAGAGGCAAACAGAGTGAAACAGAAGCAAAAACAGACTTAAACAGAGGCAAACAGACTTAAACGGAGGCAAGCAGACTTAAAACAGAGGCAAACAGAGTGAAACAGAGGCAAACAGAGTGAAACAGAGGCAAACAGACTTAAACAGAGGCAAACAGACTGAAACAGAGGCAAAGAGACTTAAACAGAGACAAAAAGACGTAAAAAGAGTGAAACAGAGGCAAACAGAGTGATACAGAGTCAAACAGAGTGAAACAGAGGCAAGCTGACTTAAACAGAGGCAAACAGACTTAAACAGAGGCAAACAGAGTGAAACAGAGGCAAATAGAGTCAAACAGAGGCAAACAGACTTAAACAGGGGCAAAGAGAGTGAAACAGAGGCAAACAGACTTAAACAGAGGCAAACAGACTTAAACAGAGGCAAACAGACTTAAACAGAGGGAAACAGAGGCAAAAAGAGGCAAACAGAGGCTAACAGAGGTAAACAGGATTAAACAGAGGCATACAGAGTGAAACAGAGGCAAACAGAGTGAAACAGAGGCAAACAGATAAAAACAGAGGCAAACAGCCTTAAACAGAGGCAAACGGAGTGAAAAAGAGGCAAACTGAGTGAAACAGAGGCAAACAGAGTGAAACAGAGGCAAATAGAGTGAAACAGAGGCAAAAAGACTTAAACAGGGGCAAACATAGTGCAACAGAGGCAAACAGACTTAAAAAGAGGCAAACAGACTTAAACAGAGGCAAACAGCGGCAAACAGAGGCAAACAGAGGCTAACAGAGGGAAACAGGATTAAACAGAGGGCTACCAGAGTGAAACAGAGGCAAACAGACTGAAACAGAGGCAAACAGACTTAAACAGAGGGAAACAGACTTAAACAGATGCAAACAGACTTAAACAGAGGCAAACAGAGTGAAAAAGAGGCAAACAGAGTGAAACAGAGGCAAACAGAGTGAAACAGAGGCAAACAGACTGAAACAGAGGCAAACAAACTTAAACAGAGGCAAACAGACTTAAACAGAGGCAAGCAGACTTAAACAGAAGCAAACAGAGTGAAACAGAGCCATACAGAGTGAAACAGAGGCAAACAGACTTAAACAGAGGCAAACAGACTTAAACAGAGGCAAAAAGAGTGGAACAGAGGCAATTAGAGTGAAAAAGAGGCAAACAGAGTGAAACAGAGGCAAACAGAGTGAAACAGAGGCAAACAGACTTAAACAGAGGCAAACAGACTTAACAGAGTCAAACAGACTTAAACAGAGGCAAACAGAGGCAACAGAGGCTAACAGAGGCAAACAGGATTAAACAGAGGCAAACAGAGTGAAACGGAGGCAAACAGAGTGAAACAGAGGGAAAGAGACTTAAACAGAGGCAAACATGCCTAAACAGAGGGCAAACAGATTTAAACAGAGGCAAACAGACTTAAACAGAGGCAAACAGACTGAAACAGAGGCAAACAAACTTAAACAGAGGCAAACAGACTTAAACAGAGGCAAACAGACTTAAACGGAGGCAAGCAGACTTAAACAGAGGCAAACAGAGTGAAACAGAGGCAAACAGAGTGAAACAGAGGCAAACAGACTTAAACAGAGGCAAACAGACTGAAACAGAGGCAAAGAGACTTAAACAGAGGGAAACAGAGGCAAAAAGAGGCAAACAGAGGCTAACAGAGGCAAACAGGATTAAACAGAGGCATACAGAGTGAAACAGAGGCAAACAGAGTGAAACAGAGGCAAACAGATAAAAAACAGAGGCAAACAGCCTTAAACAGAGGGCAAACGGAGTGAAAAAGAGGCAAACTGAGTGAAACAGAGGCAAACAGAGTGAAACAGAGGCACATAGAGTGAAACAGAGGCAAAAAGACTTAAACAGGGGCAAACATAGTGAAACAGAGGCAAACAGACTTAAAAAGAGGCAAACAGACTTAACAGAGGCAAACAGAGGAAAACAGAGGCACACAGAGGCTAAAAGAGGGGAAACAGGATTAAACAGAGGCTAACAGAGTGAAACAGAGGCAAACAGAGTGAAACAGAGGCAAACAGACTTAAACAGAGGCAAACAGACTTAAACAGATGCAAACAGACTTAAACAGAGGCAAACAGAGTGAAACAGAGGCAAACAAGGTGAAACAGAGGGAAAGAGACTTAAACAGAGGCAAACATGCCTAAACAGAGGCAAACAGATTTTAAACAGAGGCAAACAGACTGAAACAGAGGCAAAGAAACTTAAACAGAGGCAAACAAACTTAAACAGAGGCAAACAGACTTAAACAGAGGCAAGCAGACTTAAACAGAAGCAAACAGAGTGAAACAGAGGCATACAGAGTGAAACAGAGGCAAACAGACTTAAACAGAGGCAAACAGACTTAAACAGAGGCAAAAAGAGTGGAACAGAGGCAAATAGAGTGAAAAAGAGGCAAACAGAGTGAAACAGAGGCAAACAGAGTGAAACAGAGGCAAACAGACTTAAACAGAGGCAAACAGACTTAAACAGAGGCAAACAGACTTAATCAGAGGCAAACAGAGGCAGACAGAGGCTAACAGAGGCAAACAGGATTAAACAGAGGCAAACAGAGTGAAACAGAGGCAAACAGAGTGAAACAGAGGGAAAGGAGACTTAAACAGAGGCAAACATGCCTAAACAGAGGCAAACAGATTTAAACAGAGGCAAACAGACTTAAACAGAGGCAAACAGACTGAAACAGAGGAAAACAAACTTAAACCAGAGGCAAACAGACTTAAACAGAGGCAAGCAGACTTAAACAGAAGCAAACAGTATGAAACAGAGGCATACAGAGTGAAACAGAGGCAAACAGACTTAAACAGAGGCAAACAGACTTAAACAGAGGCAAAGAGACTTAAACAGAGACAAAAAGAGGTAAAAAGTGTGAAACAGAGGCAAACAGAGTGATACAGAGTCAAACAGAGTGAAACAGATGCAAACTGACTTAAACAGTGGCAAACAGACTTAAACAGAGGCAAACAGTGTGAAACAGAGGCAAATAGAGTGAAACATAGGCAAACAGACTTAAACCAGGGGCAAACAGAGTGAAACAGAGGCAAACAGACTTAAACAGAGGCAAACAGACTTAAACAGAGGCAAATAGGCTGCAACAGAGGCAAACAGACTTAAACAGGGGCAAACAGAGTGAAACAGAGGCAAACAGACTTAAACAGGGGCAAACAGGGTGAAACAGAGGCAAACAGACTTAAACAGAGGCAAACAGACTTAAACAGAGGCAAACAGACTTAAACAGAGGCAAACCGACTTAAACAGAGGCAAACAGAGGCAAACACATGCAAAAGGAGGCTAACAGATGCAAACAGGATTAAACAGAGGCATACAGAGTGAAACAGAGGCAAACAGAGTGAAACAGAGGCAAACAGATAAAAACAGAGGCAAACAGCCTTAAACAGAGGCAAACGGAGTGAAAAAGAGGCAAACTGAGTGAAACAGAGGCAAACTGACTTAAACAGAGGCAAACAGACTTAAACAGAGGCAAACAGAGTGAAACAGAGGCAAATAGAGTGAAACAGAGGCTAACAGACTTAAGCACGGGCAAACAGACTGAAACAGAGGCAAACAGACTTAAACAGAGGCAAACGGACTTAAACAGAGGCAAACAGAGGCAAACAGAGGCAACCAGAGGCAAACAGAGGCTAACAGAGGCAAACAGGATTCAACAGAGGCAAACAGAGTGAAACAGAGGCAAACAGAGTGAAACAGAGGCAAACAGACTTAAACAGAGGCAAACAGAGGCAGACAGAGCTAACAGAGGCAAACAGGATTAAGCAGAGGCAAACAGAGTGAAACAGAGGCAAACAGAGTGAAACAGAGGGAAAGAGACTTAAACAGAGGCAAAAATGCCTAAACAGAGGCAAACAGACTTAAACAGAGGCAAAACAGAGGAAAACAGAGGCACACAGCAGGCTAAAAGAGGGAAACAGGATTAAACAGAGGCTAACAGAGTGAAAACAGAGGCAAACAGAGTGAAACAGAGGCAAACAGACTTAAACAGAGGCAGACAGACTTAAACAGATGCAAACAGACTTAAACAGAGGCAAACAGACTTAAACAGAGGCAAACAGAGTGAAACAGAGGCAAACAGAGTGAAACAGAGGGAAAGAGACTTAAACAGAGGCAAACATGCCTAAACAGAGGCAAACAGATTTAAACAGAGGCAAACAGACTTAAACAGAGGCAAACAGACCTGAAACAGAGGCAAACAAACTTAAACAGAGGCAAACAGACTTAAAACAGAGGCAAACAGACTTAAACGGAGGCAAGCAGACTTAAACAGAGGCAAACAGAGTGAAACAGAGGCAAACAGAGTGAAACAGAGGCAAACAGACTTAAACAGAGGCAAACAGACTGAAACAGAGGCAAAGAGACTTAAACAGAGACAAAAAGAGGTAAAAAGAGTGAAACAGAGGCAAACAGAGTGATACAGAGTCAAACAGAGTGAAACAGAGGCAAGCTGACTTAAACAGAGGCAAACAGACTTAAACAGAGGCAAACAGAGTGAAACAGAGGCAAATAGAGTCAAACAGAGGCAAACAGACTTAAACAGGGGCAAAGAGAGTGAAACAGAGGCAAACAGACTTAAACAGAGGCAAACAGACTTAAACAGAGGCAAACAGACTTAAACAGAGGGAAACAGAGGCAAAAAGAGGCAAACAGAGGCTAACAGAGGTAAACAGGATTAAACAGAGGCATACAGAGTCAAACAGAGGCAAACAGAGTCAAACAGAGGCAAACAGATAAAAACAGAGGCAAACAGCCTTAAACAGAGGCAAACGGAGTGAAAAAGAGGCAAACTGAGTGAAACAGAGGCAAACAGAGTGAAACAGAGGCAAATAGAGTGAAACAGAGGCATAAAGACTTAAACAGGGGCAAACATAGTGAAACAGAGGCAAACAGACTTAAAAAGAGGCAAACAGAATTAAACAGAGGCAAACAGCGGCAAACAGAGGCAAACAGAGGCTAACAGAGGGAAACAGGATTAAACAGAGGCTAACAGAGTGAAACAGAGGCAAACAGAGTGAAACAGAGGCAAACAGACTTAAACAGAGGCAAACAGACTTAAACAGATGCAAACAGACTTAAACACAGGCAAACAGAGTGAAAAAGAGGCAAACAGAGTGAAACAGAGGCAAACAGAGTGAAACAGTTGGCTAACAGACTGAAACAGAGGCAAACAGACTTAAACAGAGGCAAACAGAGTGAAACAGAGGCAAATAGAGTCAAACAGAGGCAAACAGACTTAAACAGAGGCAAACAGAGTGAAACAGAGGGCAAATAGAGTCAAACAGAGGCAAACAGATTTAAACAGGGGCAAAGAGAGTGAAACAGAGGCAAACAGGCTTAAACAGAGGCAAACAGACTTAAACAGAGGCAAAACAGACTTAAACAGAGGGAAACAGAGGCAAAAAGAGGCAAACAGAGGCTAACAGAGGTAAACAGGATTAAACAGAGGCATACAGAGTGAAACAGAGGCAAACAGAGTGAAACAGAGGCAAACAGATAAAAACAGAGGCAAACAGCCTTAAACAGAGGCAAACGGAGTGCAAAAGAGGCAAACTGGAGTGAAACAGAGGCAAACAGAGTGAAACAGAGGCAAATAGAGTGAAACAGAGGCAAAAAGACTTAAACAGGGGCAAACATAGTGAAACAGAGGCAAACAGACTTAAAAAGAGCAAGAGACTTAAACAGAGGCAAACAGAGGCAAACAGAGGCAAACAGAGGCTAACAGAGGGAAACAGGATTAAACAGAGGCTAACAGAGTGAAACAGAGGCAAACAGAGTGAAACAGAGGCAAACAGACTTAAAACAGAGGCAAACAGACTTAAACAGATGCAAACAGACTTAAACAGAGGCAAACAGAGTGAAAAAGAGGCAAACAGAGTGAAACAGAGGCAAACAGAGTGAAACAGAGGCAAACAGACTTGAACAGAGGCAAACAGACTTAAACAGAGGCAAACAGAGTGAAACAGAGGGAAACAGACTTAAACAGGGGCAAAGAGAGTGAAACAGAGGCAAAACAGACTTAAACAGACTTAAACAGAGGGAAGCCAGACTTAAACAGAGGCAAACAGACTTAAACAGAGGCAAAACAGACTTAAACGGAGGCAAGCAGACTTAAACAGAGGCAAACAGAGTGAAACAGAGGCAAACAGAGTGAAACAGAGGCAAACAGACTTAAAACAGAGGCAAACAGACTGAAACAGAGGCAAAGAGACTTAAACAGAGACAAAAAGAGGTAAAAAGAGTGAAACAGAGGCAAACAGAGTGATACAGAGTCAAACAGAGTGAAACAGAGGCAAACTGACTTAAACAGAGGCAAACAGACTTAAACAGAGGCAAACAGAGTGAAACAGAGGCAAATAGAGTGAAACAGAGGCAAACAGACTTAAACAGGGGCAAAGAGAGGTGAAACAGAGGCAAACAGACTTAAACAGAGGCAAACAGACTTAAATAGAGGCAAACAGACTTAAACAGAGGGAAACAGAGGCAAAAAGAGGCAACAGAGGCTAACAGAGGTAAACAGGATTGAACAGAGGCATACAGAGTGAAACAGAGGCAGAACAGAGTGAAACAGAGGCAAACAGACTTAAACAGAGGCAAACAGACTTAAACAGATGCAAACAGACTTAAACAGAGGCAAACAGAGTGAAAAAGAGGCAAACAGAGTGAAACAGAGGCAAACAGAGTGAAACAGTGGCTAACAGACTGAAACAGAGGCAAACAGACTTAAACAGAGGCAAACAGAGTGAAACAGAGGCAAATAGAGTCAAACAGAGGCAAACAGACTTAAACAGAGGCAAACAGAGTGAAACAGAGGCAAATAGAGTGAAACAGAGGCAAACAGATTTAAACAGGGGCAAAGAGAGTGAAACAGAGGCAAACAGGCTTAAACCAGAGGCAAACAGACTTAAACAGAGGCAAACAGACTTAAACAGAGGGAAACAGAGGCAAAAAGAGGCAAACAGAGGCTAACAAGAGGTAAACGGGATTAAAACAGAGGCATACAGAGTGAAACAGAGGCAAACAGAGTGAAACAGAGGCAAACAGATAAAAACAGAGGCAAACAGCCTTAAACAGAGGCAAACGGAGTGCAAAAGAGGCAAACTGAGTGAAACAGAGGCAAACAGAGTGAAACAGAGGCAAATAGAGTGAAACAGAGGCAAAAAGACTTAAACAGGGGCAAACATAGTGAAACAGAGGCAAACAGACTTAAAAAGAGGCAAACAGACTTAAACAGAGGCAAACAGAGGCAAACAGAGGCAAAACAGAGGCTAAAAGAGGGAAACAGGATTAAACAGAGGCTAACAGAGTGAAACAGAGGCAAACAGCGTGAAACAGAGGCAAACAGACTTAAACAGAGGCAAACAGACTTAAACAGATGCAAACAGACTTAAACAGAGGCAAACAGAGTGAAAAAGAGGCAAACAGAGTGAAACAGAGGCAAACAGAGTGAAACAGAGGCAAACAGACTTGAACAGAGGCAAACAGACTTAAACAGAGGCAAACAGAGTGAAACAGAGGGAAACAGACTTAAAACAGGGGCAAAGAGAGTGAAACAGAGGCAAACAGAATTAAACAGACTTAAACAGAGGGAAGCAGACTTAAACAGAGGCAAACAGACTTAAACAGAGGGCAAACAGACTTAAACGGAGGCAAGCAGACTTAAACAGAGGCAAACAGAGTGAAACAGAGGCAAACAGAGTGAAACAGAGGCAAACAGACTTAAACAGAGGCAAACAGGACTGAAACAGAGGCAAAGAGACCTTAAAGAGAGACAAAAAGAGGTAAAAAGAGTGAAACAGAGGCAAACAGAGTGATACAGAGTCAAACAGAGTGAAACAGAGGCAAACTGACTTAAACAGAGGCAAACAGACTTAAACAGGGGCAAAGAGAGTGAAACAGAGGCAAACAGACTTAAACAGAGGCAAACAGACTTAAACAGAGGCAAACAGACTTAAACAGAGGGGAAACAGAGGCAAAAAGAGGCAAACAGAGGCTAACAGAGGTAAACAGGATTAAACAGAGGCATACAGAGTGAAACAGAGGCAAACAGAGTGAAACAGAGGCAAACAGATAAAAACAGAGGCAAACAGCCTTAAACAGAGCAAACGGAGTGAAAAAGAGGCAAACTGAGTGAAACAGAGGCAAACAGAGTGAAACAGAGGTAAATAGAGTGAAACAGAGGCAAAAAGACTTAAACAGGGGCAAACATAGTGAAACAGAAGCAAACAGACTTAAAAAGAGGCAAACAGACTTAAAAAGAGGCCAAACAGAGGCAAACAGAGGCTAACAGAGGGAAACAGGATTAAACAGAGGCTAACAGAGTGAAACAGAGGCAAACAGAGTGAAACATAGGCAAACAGACTTAAACAGAGGCAAACAGACTTAAACAGATGCAAACAGACTTAAACAGAGGCAAACAGAGTGAAAAAGAGGCAAACAGAGTGAAAACAGAGGCAAACAGAGTGAAACAGAGGCAAACAGACTGAAACAGAGGCAAACTGACTTAAAACAGAGGCAAACAGAGTGAAGCAGAGGCAAATAGAGTGAAACAGAGGCAAATAGACTTAAACAGAGTAAAAACAGAGGCAAACAGAGGCTAACAGAGGCAAAACAGGATTAAACAGAGGCAAACAGAGTGAAACAGAGGCAAACAGAGTGAAACAGAGGCAAACAGACTTAAACAGAGGCAAATAGACTTAAACAGAGGCAAACAGAGTGAAAAAGAGGCAAACAGAGTGATACAGAGGCAAACAGAGTGAAACAGAGGCAAACAGAGTGAAGCAAGAGGCAAACAGACTTGAACAGAGGCAAACAGACTTAAACAGAGGCAAACAGAGTGAAACAGAGACAAACAGACTTAAACAGGGGCAAAGGGAGTGAAACAGAGGCAAACAGACTTAAACAGAGGCTAACAGACTTAAACAGAGCGAAACAGGACTTAAACAGAGGCAAACAGACTTAAACAGAGGCAAACCAGACTTAAACGGAGGCAAGCAGACTTAAACAGAGGCAAACAGAGTGAAACAGAGGCAAACAGAGTGAAACAGAGGCAAGCAGACTTAAACAGAGGCAAGCAGACTGAAACAGAGGCAAAGAGACTTAAACAGAGACAAAAAGAGGTAAAAAGAGTGAAACAGAGGCAAACAGAGTGATACAGAGTCAAACAGAGTGAAACAGAGGCAAACTGACTTAAACAGATGCAAACAGACTTAAACAGAGGCAAACAGAGTGAAACAGAGGCAAATAGAGTGAAACAGAGGCAAAGAGACTTAAACAGGGGCAAAGAGAGTGAAACAGATGCAAACAGACTTAAACAGAGGCAAACAGACTTAAACAGAGGCAAACAGACTTAAACAGAGGGAAACAGAGGCAAAAAGAGGCAAACAGAGGCTAACAGAGGTAAACAGGATTAAACAGAGGCATACAGAGTGAAACAGAGGCAAACAGAGTGAAACAGAGGCAAACAGATAAAAACAGAAGCAAACAGACTTAAAAAGAGGCAAACAGACTTAAACAGAGGCAAACAGAGGCAAACAGAGGCAAACAGGATTAAACAGAGGGAAACAGGATTAAACAGAGGCTAACAGAGTGAAACAGAGGCAAACAGAGTGAAACAGAGGCAAACAGACTTAAACAGAGGCAAACAGACCTAAACAGATGCAAACAGACTTAAACAGAGGCAAACAGAGTGAAAAAGAGGCAAGCAGAGTGAAACAGAGGCAAACAGAGTGAAATAGAGGCAAACAGACTGAAACAGAGGCAAACTGACTTAAACAGAGGCAAACAGAGTGAAGCAGAGGCAAATAGAGTGAAACTGAGGCAAACAGAATTAAACAGGGGCAAACAGAGTGAAACAGAGGCAAACAGACTTAAACAGAGGCAAACAGACTTAATCAGAGGCAAACAGACTTAAACAGAGGCAAATAGACTTAAACAGAGGAAAAACAGGCAAACAGAGGCTAACAGAGGCAAACAGACTTAAACAGAGGCAAACAGAGTGAAAAGGAGGCAAACAGAGTGATACAGAGGCAAACAGATTGAAACAGAGGCAAACAGAGTGAAACAGAGGCAAACAGACTTGAACAGAGGCAAACAGACTTAAACAGAGGCAAACAGTGTGAAACAGAGGCAAACAGACTTAAACAGGGGCAAAGAGAGTCAAACAGAGGCAAACAGACTTAAACAGAGGCTAACAGACTTAAACAGAGGGAAACAGACTTAAACAGAGGCAAGCAGACTTAAACAGAGGCAAACAGAGTGAAACAGAGGCAATTAGACTTAAACAGAGGCGAACAGACTTAAACGTAGGCAAACAGACTTAAACAGAGGCAAACAGAGGCAAACAGATGCAAACAGATGCTGACAGAGGCAACCAGGATTAAGCAGAGGCAAACAGAATGAAACAGAGGCAAACAGAGTGAAAAAGAGGCAAACAGACTTAAACAGAGGCAAACAGACTTAAACAGAGGCAAACAGAGTGAAACAGAGGCATCTGAGTGAAACAGAGGCAAACAGACTTAAACAGAGGCAAACAGACTTAAACAGAGGCAAACAGAGTGAAAAAGTGGCAAACAGAGTGATACAGAGGCAAACAAAGTGAAACAGAGGCAAACAGAGTGAAACAGAGGCAAACAGACTTGAACAGAGGCAAACAGACTTTAACAGAGGCTAACAGACTTAAACAGAGGGAAACAGACTTAAGCAGAGACAAACAGACTTAAACAGAGGCAAACAGAGTGGAACAGAGGCAAACAGACTTAAACAGGGGCAAACAGAGTGAAACAGAGGCAAACAGACTTAAACAGTGGCAAACAGACTTAAACACAGGCAAACAGACTTAAACAGAGGCAAACAGACTTAAACAGAGGCAAACAGAGGCAAACAGATGCAAACAGATGCTGACAGAGGCAAACAGGATTAAACAGAGGCAAACAGAGTGAAACAGAGGCAAACAGACTGAAACATAGGCAAACAGACTTAAACAGAGGCAAACAGAGGCAAACAGAGGCAAACAGACTTAAACAGAGGCAAACAGAGTGAAACAGAGGCAAACAGAATGAAACAGAGGCACACAGACTGAAACAGAGGCAAACAGACTTAAACAGAGGCAAACAGACTGAAACAGAGGCAAACAGAGTGAAACAGAGGCAAACAGAGTGAGACAGAGGCAAACAGAATGAAACAGAGGCAAACAGACTGAAACTGTGGCAAACAGACTGAAACAGAGGCAAACAGACTTAAACAGAGACAAACAGAGGCAAAAAGAGCGAAACAGAGGCAAACAGAGTGAAACAGAGGCAAACAGAGTGAAACAGAGGCAAACAGACTTAAACAAAGGCAAACAGACTGAAACATAGGCAAACAGACTTAAACAGAGGCAAACAGAGGCAAACAGACTTAAACAGAGGAAAACAGAGTGAAACAGAGGCAAACAGAGGGAAAAGAAGGCAAACGGAGTGAAACAGAGGCATACAGAGGCAAACAGAGGCAAACAGAGGCAGAGAGGATTAAACAGAGGCACACAGAGTGAAACAGAGGCAAACAGACTTAAACAGAGGCAAACAGACCTAAACAGAGGCAAACAGAGTGAAACAGAGGCAAACAGACTGTAACAGAGGCAAACAAACTTAGACATAGGCAAACACACTGAAACAGAGGTAAACAGAGTGAAACAGAGGCAAACAGAGTGAAACAGAGGCAAACGGAGTGAAACAGAGGCATACAGAGGCAAACAGAGGCAAACAGAGGCAGACAGGATTAAACAGGGGCACACAGAGTGAAACAGAGGCAAGCATACTTAAACAGAGGCAAACAGAGTGAAACAGAGGCAAACAGAGTGAAACAGAGGCAAACAGACTTAAACAGAGGCAAACAGACTGAAGCAGAGGCAAAGAGACTTAAGCAGAGACAAAAGGTGGTAAAAAGAGTGAAACAGAGGCAAACTGACTTAAACAGAGGCAAACTGACTTAAACAGAGGCAAAAAGAGTGGAGCAGAGGCAAATAGAGTGAAAAAGAGGCAGACAGACTTAAACAGGGGCAAACAGAGTGAAACAGAGGCAAACAGACTTAAACAGAGGCAAACAGACTTAAACAGAGGCAAACAGACTTAAACAGAGGCAAACAGAGGCAAACAGAGGCTAACAGAGGCAAACAGGATTAAACAGAGGCAAACAGATTGAAACGGAGGCTAACAGAGTGAAACAGAGGGAAAGAGACTTAAACAGAGGCAAACATGCCTAAACAGAGGCAAACAGACTTAAACAGAGGCAAACAGACTGAAACAGAGGCAAACAAACTTAAACAGAGGCAAACAGACTTAAACAGTGGCAAACAGACTTAAAGAGAGGCAAGCAGACTTAAACAGAGGCAAACAGAGTGAAACAGAGGCAAACAGACTTAAACAGAGGCAAACAGACTGAAACAGAGGCAAAGAGACTTAAACAGGGTCAAAGCGAGTGAAACAGAGGCAAACAGACTTAAACAGAGGCAAACAGACTTAAACAGAGGGAAACAGAGGCCAAAAGAGGCAAACAGAGGCTAACAGAGGCAAACAGGATTAAACAGAGGCATACAGAGTGAAACAGAGGCAAACAGAGTGAAACAGAGGCAAACAGATAAAAACAGAGGCAAACAGCCTTAAACAGAGGCAAACAGAGTGAAACAGAGGCAAACAGACTTAAAAAGAGGCAAACAGACTTAAACAGAGGCAAACAGAGGCAAACAGAGGCTAACAGAGGCAAACAGGATTAAACAGAGGCATACAGAGTGAAACAGAGGCAAACAGAGTGAAACAGAGGCAAACAGATAAAAACAGAGGCAAACAGCCTTAAACAGAGGCAAACGGAGTGAAAAAGAGGCAAACTGAGTGAAACAGAGGCAAACAGAGTGAAACAGAGGCAAATAGAGTGAAACAGATGCAAACAGACTTAAACAGGGGCAAACAGAGTGAAACAGAGGCAAACAGACTTAAAAAGAGGCAAACAGACTTAAACAGAGGCAAACAGAGGCAAACAGAGGCTAACAGAGGGAAACAGGATTAAACAGAGGCTAACAGAGTGAAACAGAGGCAAACGGAGTGAAACAGAGGCAAACAGACTTAAACAGATGCAAACAGACTTAAACAGATGCAAACAGACTTAAACAGAGGCAAACAGAGTGAAACAGAGGCAAATAGAGTGAAACAGAGGCAAACAGACTTAAACAGGGGCAAACAGAGTGAAACAGAGGCAAACAGACATAAAAAGAGGCAAACAGACTTAAACAGAGGCAAACAGAGTGAAACAGAGGCAAACAGAGGCAAACAGAGGCTCACAGAGGCAAACAGGATTAAACAGAGGCTAACAGAGTGAAACAGAGGCAAACAGAGTGAAGCAGAGGCAAACAGACTTAAACAGAGGCAAACAGACTTAAACAGATGCAAACAGACTTAAACAGAGGCAAACAGAGTGAAACAGAGGCAAATAGAGTGAAAAAGAGGCAAACAGACTTAAACAGGGGCAACAGAGTGAAACAGAGGCAAACAGACTTAAACAGAGGCAAACAGAGTGAAAAAGAGGCAAACAGAGTGAAACAGAGGCAAACAGAGTGAAACAGAGGCAAACAGACTGAAACAGAGGCAAACTGACTTAAACAGAGGCAAACAGAGTGAAGCAGAGGCAAATAGAGTGAAACTGAGGCAAACAGACTTAAACAGGGGCAAACAGAGTGAAACAGAGGCAAACAGACTTAAACAGAGGCAAACAGACTTAAACAGAGGCAAATAGACTTAAACAGAGGAAAACAGAGGCAAACAGAGGCTAACAGACGCAAACAGGATTAAACAGAGGCAAACAGAGTGAAACAGAGGCAAACAGAGTGAAACAGAGGCAAACAGACTTAAACAGAGGCAAACAGACTTAAACAGAGGCAAACAGAGTGAAAAAGAGGCAAACAGAGTGATACAGAGGCAAACAGAGTGAAACAGAGGCAAACAGAGTGAAACAGAGGCAAACAGACTTGAACAGAGGCAAACAGACTTAAACAGAGGCAAACAGAGTGAAACAGAGGCAAACAGACTTAAGCAGGGGCAAAGATAGTGAAACAGAGGCAAACAGACTTAAACAGAGGCTAAAAGACTTAAACAGAGGGAAACAGACTTAAACAGAGGCAAACAGACTTAAACAGAGGCAAACAGAGTGAAACAGAGGCAAACAGACTTAAACAGAGGCAAACAGACTTAAACGTAGGCAAACAGACTTAAACAGAGGCAAACAGAGGCAAACGGATGCAAACAGATGCTGACAGAGGCAACCAGGATTAAGCAGAGGCAAACAGAGTGAAACAGAGGCAAACAGAGTGAAAAAGAGGCAAACAGACTTAAACAGAGGCAAACAGAGTGAAAAAGAGGCAAACAGATGAAACAGAGGCAAACAGAATGAAACAGAGGCACACAGATTGAAACAGAGGCAAACAGACTTAAACAGAGGCAAACAGACTTAAACAGAGGCAAACAGAGTGAAACAGAGGCAAACAGAGTGAACAGAGGCAAACAGAGTGAAACAGAGGCAAACAGACTGAAACAGTGGCAAACAGACTGAAACAGAGGCAAACAGACTTAAACAGAGACAAACAGAGGCAAAAAGAGCGAAACAGAGGCAAACAGAGTGAAACAGAGGCAAACAGACTTAAACAGAGGCAAACAGACTTAAACAGAGGCAAACAGAGTGAAACAGAGGCAAATAGAGTGAAACAGAGGCAAACAGACTTAAACAGGGGCAAAGAGAGTGAAACAGAGGCAAACAGACTTAAACAGAGGCAAACAGACTTAAACAGAGGGAAACAGACTTAAACAGAGGGAAACAGAGGCCAAAAGAGGCAAACAGAGGCTAACAGAGGCAAACAGGATTAAACAGATGCATACAGTGTGAAACAGAGGCAAACAGAGTGAAACAGAGGCAAACAGATAAAAACAGAGGCAAACAGCCTTAAACAGAGGCAAAAGGAGTGAAAAAGAGGCAAACTGAGTGAAACAGAGGCAAACAGAGTGAAACAGATGCAAATAGAGTGAAACAGAGGCAAACAGTCTTAAACAGGGGCAAACAGAGTGAAACAGAGGCAAACTGACTTAAACAGAGACAAACAGACTTAAAGAGAGGCAAACAGAGTGAAACAGAGGCAGATAGAGTGAAACAGAGGCAAACAGACTTAAACAGGGTCAAAGCGAGTGAAACAGAGGCAAACAGACTTAAACAGAGGCAAACAGACTTAAACAGAGGGAAACAGAGGCCAAAAGAGGCAAACAGAGGCTAACAGAGGCAAACAGGATTAAACAGAGGCATACAGAGTGAAACAGAGGCAAACAGAGTGAAACAGAGGCAAACAGATAAAAACAGAGGCAAACAGCCTTAAACAGAGGCAAACGGAGTGAAAAAGAGGCAAACTGAGTGAAACAGAGGCAAACAGAGTGAAACAGAGGCAAATGGAGTGAAACAGAGGCAAACAGACTTAAACAGGGGCAAACAGAGTGAAACTGAGGCAAACAGACTTAAAAAGAGGCAAACAGACTTAAACAGAGGCAAACAGAGGCAAACAGAGGCTAACAGAGGGAAACAGGATTAAACAGAGGCTAACAGAGTGAAACAGAGGCAAACGGAGTGAAACAGAGGCAAACAGACTTAAACAGAGGCAAACAGACTTAAACAGATGCAAACAGACTTAAACAGAGGCAAACAGAGTGAAACAGAGGCAAATAGAGTGAAACAGAGGCAAACAGACTTAAACAGGGGCAAACAGAGTGAAACAGAGGCAAACAGACATAAAAAGAGGCAAACAGACTTAAACAGAGGCAAACAGAGTGAAACAGAGGCAAACAGAGGCAAACAGAGGCTCACAGAGGCAAACAGGATTAAACAGAGGGTAACAGAGTGAAACAGAGGCAAACAGAGTGAAGCAGAGGCAAACAGACTTAAACAGAGGCAAACAGACTTAAACAGATGCAAACAGACTTAAACAGAGGCAAACAGAGGCAAATAGAGTGAAAAAGAGGCAAACAGACTTAAACAGGGGCAAACAGAGTGAAACAGAGGCAAACAGACTTAAACAGAGGCAAACAGACTTAAACAGATTCAAACAGACATAAACAGAGGATAACAGAGTGAAAAAGAGGCAAACAGAGTGAAAAAGAGGCAAACAGAGTGAAAAAGAGGCAAACAGAGTGAAACAGAGGCAAACAGACTGAAACAGAGGCAAACTGACTTAAACAGAGGCAAACAGAGTGAAGCAGAGGCAAATAGAGTGAAACAGAGGCAAACGGACTTAAACAGGGGCAAACAGATTAAAACAGAGGCAAGCAGACTTAAACAGAGGTAAACAGACTTAAACAGAGGCAAACAGACTTAAACAGAGGCAAACAGACTTAAACAGAGGCAAACAGAGTGAAACAGAGGCAAACAGAGGCAAACAGAGGCTAACAGAGGCAAACAGGATTAAACAGAGGCTTACAGAGTGAAACAGAGGCAAACAGAGTGAAAAAGAGGCAAACAGACTTAAACAGAGGCAAACAGACTTAAACAGATGCAAACAGACTTAAACAGAGGCAAACAGAGTGAAAAAGAGGCAAACAGAGTGAAACAGAGGCAAACAGACTGAAACAGAGGCAAACTGACTTAAACAGAGGCAAACAGAGTGAAGCAGAGGCAAATAGAGTGAAACTGAGGCAAACAGACTTAAACAGGGGCAAACAGAGTGAAACAGAGGCAAACAGACTTAAACAGAGGCAAACAGACTTAAACAGAGGCAAACAGACTTAAACAGAGGAAAAACAGAGGCAAACAGAGGCTAACAGAGGCAAACAGGATTAAAAAGAGGCAAACAGAGTGAAACAGAGGCAAACAGACTTAAACAGAGACAAAAAGAGGTAAAAAGAGTGAAACAGAGGCAAACAGAGTGATACAGAGTCAAACAGAGTGAAACAGAGGCAAACTGACTTAAACAGAGGCAAACAGACTTAAACAGAGGCAAACAGAGTGAAACAGAGGCAAATAGAGTGAAACAGACGCAAACAGACTTAAACAGGGGCAAAGAGAGTGAAACAGAGGCAAACAGACTTAAACAGAGGCAAACAGACTTAAACAGAGGCAAACAGACTTAAACAGAGGGAAACAGAGGCAAAAAGAGGCAAACAGAGGCTAACAGAGGTAAACAGGATTAAACAGAGGCATACAGAGTGAAACAGAGGCAAACAGAGTGAAACAGAGGCAAACAGACTTAAACAGAGGCAAACAGACTTAAACAGATGCAAACAGACTTAAACAGAGGCAAACAGACTTAAACAGAGGCAAACAGAGGCTAACAGAGGGAAACAGGATTAAACAGAGGCTAACAGAGTGAAACAGAGGCAAACAGAGTGAAACAGAGGCAAACAGACTTAAACAGAGGCAAACAGACTTAAACAGATGCAAACAGACTTAAACAGAGGCAAACAGAGTGAAAGAGAGGCAAACAGAGTGAAACAGAGGCAAACAGAGTGAAACAGAGGCAAACAGACTGAAACAGAGGCAAACTGACTTAAACAGAGGCAAACAGAGTGAAGCAGAGGCAAATAGAGTGAAACTGAGGCAAACAGACTTAAACAGGGGCAAACAGAGTGAAACAGAGGCAAACAGACTTAAACAGAGGCAAACAGACTTAAACAGAGGCAAACAGACTTAAGCAGAGGCAAATAGACTTAAACAGAGGAAAAACAGAGGCAAACAGAGGCTAACAGAGGCAAACAGGATTAAACAGAGGCAAACAGAGTGAAACAGAGGCAAACAGAGTGAAACAGAGGCAAACAGACTTAAACAGAGGCAAACAGACTTAAACAGAGGCAAACAGAGTGAAAAAGAGGCAAACAGAGTGATACAGAGGCAAACAGAGTGAAACAGAGGCAAACAGAGTGAAACAGAGGCAAACAGACTTGAACAGAGGCAAACAGACTTAAACAGAGGCAAACAGAGTGAAACAGAGGCAAACAGACTTAAACAGGGGCAAAGATAGTGAAACAGAGGCAAACAGACTTAAACAGAGGCTAAAAGACTTAAACAGAGGGAAACAGACTTAAACAGAGGCAAACAGACTTAAACAGAGGCAAACAGAGTGAAACAGAGGCAAACAGACTTAAACAGAGGCAAACAGACTTAAACGTAGGCAAACAGACTTAAACAGAGGCAAACAGAGGCAAACGGATGCAAACAGATGCTGACAGAGGCAACCAGGATTAAGCAGAGGCAAACAGAGTGAAACAGAGGCAAACAGAGTGAAAAAGAGGCAAACAGACTTAAACAGAGGCAAACAGACTTAAACAGAGGCAAACAGAGTGAAAAAGAGGCAAACAGATGAAACAGAGGCAAACAGAATGAAACAGAGGCACACAGATTGAAACAGAGGCAAACAGACTTAAACAGAGGCAAACAGACTTAAACAGAGGCAAACAGAGTGAAACAGAGGCAAACAGAGTGAGACAGAGGCAAACAGAGTGAAACAGAGGCAAACAGACTGAAACAGTGGCAAACAGACTGAAACAGAGGCAAACAGACTTAAACAGAGACAAACAGAGGCAAAAAGAGCGAAACAGAGGCAAACAGAGTGAAACAGAGGCAAACAGACTTAAACAGAGGCAAACAGACTTAAACAGAGGCAAACAGAGTGAAACAGAGGCAAATAGAGTGAAACAGAGGCAAACAGACTTAAACAGGGGCAAAGAGAGTGAAACAGAGGCAAACAGACTTAAACAGAGGCAAACAGACTTAAACAGAGGGAAACAGACTTAAACAGAGGGAAACAGAGGCCAAAAGAGGCAAACAGAGGCTAACAGAGGCAAACAGGATTAAACAGATGCATACAGTGTGAAACAGAGGCAAACAGAGTGAAACAGAGGCAAACAGATAAAAACAGAGGCAAACAGCCTTAAACAGAGGCAAAAGGAGTGAAAAACAGGCAAACTGAGTGAAACAGAGGCAAACAGAGTGAAACAGATGCAAAAAGAGTGAAACAGAGGTAAACAGTCTTAAACAGGGGCAAACAGAGTGAAACAGAGGCAAACAGACATAAAAAGAGGCAAACAGACTTAAACAGAGGCAAACAGAGTGAAACAGAGGCAAACGGAGGCAAACAGAGGCTCACAGAGGCAAACAGGAATAAACAGATGCTAACAGAGTGAAACAGAGGCAAACAGACTTAAACAGAGGCAAACAGAGTTAAACAGATGCAAACAGACTTAAACAGAGGCAAACAGAGTGAAAAAGAGGCAAACAGAGTGAAACAGAGGCAAACAGAGTTAAACAGAGGCAAACAGACTGAAACAGAGGCAAACTGACTTAAACAGAGGCAAACAGAGTGAAGCAGAGGCCAATAGAGTGAAACAGAGTCAAGCGGACTTAAACAGGGGCAAACAGATTAAAACAGAGGCAAACAGACTTAAACAGAGGCAAACAGAGTGAAACAGAGGCAAACAGAGGCAAACAGAGGCTAACAGAGGCAAACAGGATTAAACAGAGGCTAACACAGTGAAACAGAGGCAAACAGGGTGAAACAGAGGCAAACAGACTTAAACAGAGGCAAACAGACTTAAACAGATGCAAACAGCCTTAAACAGAGGCATACAGAGTGAAAAAGAGGCAAACAGAGAGAAACAGAGGCAAACAGAGTGAAACAGAGGCAAACAGACTGAAAGAGGCAAACTGACTTAAACAGAGGCAAACAGAGTGAAGCAGAGGCAAATAGAGTGAAACAGAGGCAAACGGACTTAAACAGGGGCAAACAGATTAAAACAGAGGCAAACAGACTTAAACAGAGGCAAACAGACTTAAACAGAGGCAAACAGACTTAAATAGAGGAAAAACAGAGGCAAACAGAGGCTAACAAGGGCAAACAGGATTAAACAGAGGCAAACAGAGTGAAACAGAGGCATCTGAGTGAAACAGAGGCAAACAGACTTAAACAGAGGCAAACAGACTTAAACAGAGGCAAACAGAGTGATACAGAGGCAAACAGAGTGAAACAGAGGCAAACAGAGTGAAACAGAGGCAAACAGGCTTGAGCAGAGGCAAACAGACTTTAACAGAGGCTAACAGACTTAAACAGAGGGAAACAGACTTAAACAGAGGCAAACAGACTTAACCAGAGGCAAACAGAGTGAAACAGAGGCAAACAGACTTAAACAGGGGCAAACAGAGTGAAACAGAGGCAAACAGACTTAAACAGAGGCAAACAGACTTAAACACAGGCAAACAGACTTAAACAGAGGCAAACAGACTTAAACAGAGGCAAACAGAGGCAAACAGATGCAAACAGATGCTGACAGAGGCAAACAGGATTAAACAGAGGCAAACAGAGTGAAACAGAGGCAAACAGACTGAAACATAGGCAAACAGACTTAAACAGAGGCAAACAGAGGCAAACAGAGGCAAACAGACTTAAACAGAGGCAAACAGAGTGAAACAGAGGCAAACAGAATGAAACAGAGGCACACAGACTGAAACAGAGGCAAACAGACTTAAACAGAGGCAAACAGACTGAAACAGAGGCAAACAGAGTGAAACAGAGGCAAACAGAGTGAGACAGAGGCAAACAGAGTGAAACAGAGGCAAACAGACTGGAACTGTGGCAAACAGACTGAAACAGAGGCAAACAGAGTTAAACAGAGACAAACAGAGGCAAAAAGAGCGAAACAGAGGCAAACAGAGTGAAACAGAGGCAAACAGACTTAAACAGAGGCAAACAGACTTAAACAAAGGCAAACAGACTTAAACATAGGCAAAGAGACTTAAACAGAGGCAAACAGAGGCAAACAGACTTAAACAGAGGCAAACAGAGTGAAACAGAGGCAAACAGAGGGAAAAGAAGGCAAACGGAGTGAAACAGAGGCATACAGAGGCAAACAGAGGCAAACAGAGGCAGACAGGATTAAACAGAGGCACACAGAGTGAAACAGAGGCAAACAGAGTGAAACAGAGGCAAACAGACTGAAACATAGGCAAACAAACTTAGACATAGGCAAACACACTGAAACAGAGGTAAACAGAGTGAAACAGAGGCAAACGGAGTGAAACAGAGGCATACAGAGGCAAACAGAGGCAAACAGAGGCAGACAGGATTAAACAGAGGCACACAGATTGAAACAGAGGCAAGCAGACTTAAACAGAGGCAAACAGAGTGAAACAGAGGCAAACAGAGTGAAACAGAGGCAAACAGACTTAAACAGAGGCAAACAGACTGAAGCAGAGGCAAAGAGACTTAAGCAGAGACAAAAGGAGGTAAAAAGAGTGAAACAGAGGCAAACTGACTTAAACAGAGGCAAACTGACTTAAACAGAGGCAAAAAGAGTGGAATAGAGGCAAATAGAGTGAAAAAGAGGCAGACAGACTTAAACAGGGGCAAACAGAGTGAAACAGAGGCAAACAGACTTAAACAGAGGCAAACAGACTTAAACAGAGGCAAACAGACTTAAACAGAGGCAAACAGAGGCAAACAGAGGCTAACAGAGGCAAACGGGATTAAACAGAGGCAAACAGATTGAAACGGAGGCAAACAGAGCGAAACAGAGGGAAAGAGACTTAAACAGAGGCAAACATGCCTAAACAGAGGCAAACAGATTTAAACAGAGGCAAACAGACTTAAACAGAGGCAAACAGACTGAAACAGAGGCAAACAAACTTAAACAGAGGCAAACAGACTTAAACAGTGGCAAACAGACTTAAACAGAGGCAAGCAGACTTAAACAGAGGCAAACAGAGTGAAACAGAGGCAAACAGAGTGAAACAGAGGCAAACAGACTTAAACAGAGGCAAGCAGACTTAAACAGAGGCAAACAGAGTGAAACAGTGGCAAACAGACTTAAACAGAGACAAAAAGAGGTAAAAAGAGTGAAACAGAGGCAAACAGAGTGAAACAGAGGCAAACAGACTTAAACAGGGGCAAAGAGAGTGAAACAGAGGCAAACAGACTTAAACAGAGGCAAACAGACTTAAACAGAGGGAAACAGACTTAAACAGAGGGAAACAGAGGCCAAAAGAGGCAAACAGAGGCTAACAGAGGCAAACAGGATTAAACAGAGGCAAACAGAGGCAAACAGACTTAAACAGAGGCAAACAGAGTGAAACAGAGGCAAACAGAGGGAAAAGAAGGCAAACGGAGTGAAACAGAGGCATACAGAGGCAAACAGAGGCAAACAGAGGCAGACAGGATTAAACAGAGGCACACAGAGTGAAACAGAGGCAAACAGACTTAAACAGAGGCAAACAGACTTAAACAGAGGCAAACAGAGTGAAACAGAGGCAAACAGACTGAAACATAGGCAAACAAACTTAGACATAGGCAAACACACTGAAACAGAGGTAAACAGAGTGAAACAGAGGCAAACAGAGTGAAACAGAGGCAAACGGAGTGAAACAGAGGCATACAGAGGCAAACAGAGGCAAACAGAGGCAGACAGGATTAAACAGAGGCACACAGATTGAAACAGAGGCAAGCAGACTTAAACAGAGGCAAACAGAGTGAAACAGAGGCAAACAGAGTGAAACAGAGGCAAACAGACTGAAACAGAGGCAAACAGACTGAAGCAGAGGCAAAGAGACTTAAGCAGAGACAAAAGGAGGTAAAAAGAGTGAAACAGAGGCAAACTGACTTATACAGAGGCAAACTGACTTAAACAGAGGCAAAAAGAGTGGAACAGAGGCAAATAGAGTGAAAAAGGGGCAGACAGACTTAAACAGGGGCAAACAGAGTGAAACAGAGGCAAACAGACTTAAACAGAGGCAAACAGACTTAAACAGAGGCAAACAGACTTAAACAGAGGCAAACAGAGGCAAACAGAGGCTAACAGAGGCAAACAGGATTAAACAGAGGCAAACAGATTGAAACGGAGGCAAACAGAGCGAAACAGAGGGAAAGAGACTTAAACAGAGGCAAACATGCCTAAACAGAGGCAAACAGATTTAAACAGAGGCAAACAGACTTAAACAGAGGCAAACAGACTGAAACAGAGGCAAACAAACTTAAACAGAGGCAAACAGACTTAAACAGTGGCAAACAGACTTAAACAGAGGCAAGCAGACTTAAACAGAGGCAAACAGAGTGAAACAGAGGCAAACGGAGTGAAACAGAGGCAAACAGAGGGAAAAGAAGGCAAACGGAGTGAAACAGAGGCATACAGAGGCAAACAGAGGCAAACAGAGGCAGACAGGATTAAACAGAGGCACGCAGAGTGAAACAGAGGCAAACAGACTTAAACAGAGGCAAACAGACTTAAACAGAGGCAAACAGAGTGAAACAGAGGCAAACAGACTGAAACATAGGCAAACAAACTTAGACATAGGCAAACACACTGAAACAGAGGTAAACAGAGTGAAACAGAGGCAAACAGAGTGAAACAGAGGCAAACGGAGTGAAACAGAGGCATACAGAGGCAAACAGAGGCAAACAGAGGCAGACAGGATTAAACAGAGGCACACAGATTGAAACAGAGGCAAGCAGACTTAAACAGAGGCAAACAGAGTGAAACAGAGGCAAACAGAGTGAAACAGAGGCAAACAGACTTAAACAGAGGCAAACAGACTGAAGCAGAGGCAAAGAGACTTAAGCAGAGACAAAAGGAGGTAAAAAGAGTGAAACAGAGGCAAACTGACTTAAACAGAGGCAAACTGACTTAAACAGAGGCAAAAAGAGTGGAACAGAGGCAAATAGAGTGAAAAAGGGGCAGACAGACTTAAACAGGGGCAAACAGAGTGAAACAGAGGCAAACAGACTTAAACAGAGGCAAACAGACTTAAACAGAGGCAAACAGACTTAAACAGAGGCAAACAGAGGCAAACAGAGGCTAACAGAGGCAAACAGGATTAAACAGAGGCAAACAGATTGAAACGGAGGCAAACAGAGCGAAACAGAGGGAAAGAGACTTAAACAGAGGCAAACATGCCTAAACAGAGGCAAACAGATTTAAACAGAGGCAAACAGACTTAAACAGAGGCAAACAGACTGAAACAGAGGCAAACAAACTTAAACAGAGGCAAACAGACTTAAACAGTGGCAAACAGACTTAAACAGAGGCAAGCAGACTTAAACAGAGGCAAACAGAGTGAAACAGAGGCAAACAGAGTGAAACAGAGGCAAACAGACTTAAACAGAGGCAAACAGACTGAAACAGAGGCAAAGAGACTTAAACAGAGACAAAAAGAGGTAAAAAGAGTGAAACAGAGGCAAACAGAGTGAAACAGAGGCAAACAGACTTAAACAGGGGCAAAGAGAGTGAAACAGAGGCAAACAGACTTAAACAGAGGCAAACAGACTTAAACAGAGGGAAACAGACTTAAACAGAGGGAAACAGAGGCCAAAAGAGGCAAACAGAGGCTAACAGAGGCAAACAGGATTAAACAGATGCATACAGTGTGAAACAGAGGCAAACAGAGTGAAACAGAGGCAAACAGATAAAAACAGATGCAAACAGCCTTAAACAGAGGCAAAAGGAGTGAAAAAGAGGCAAACGGAGTGAAACAGAGGCAAACAGAGTGAAACAGAGGCAAATAGAGTGAAACAGAGGCAAACAGTCTTAAACAGGGGCAAACAGAGTGAAACAGAGGCAAACAGACATAAAAAGAGGCAAACAGACTTAAACAGAGGCAAACAGAGTGAAACAGAGGCAAACGGAGGCAAACAGAGGCTCACAGAAGCAAACAGGAATAAACAGAGGCTAACAGAGTGAAACAGAGGCAAACAGACTTAAACAGAGGCAAACAGACTTAAACAGATGCAAAAAGATTTAAACAGAGGCAAACAGAGTGAAAAAGAGGCAAACAGAGTGAAACAGAGGCAAACAGAGTGAAACAGAGGCAAACAGACTGAAACAGAGGCAAACTGACTTAAACAGAGGCAAACAGAGTGAAGCAGAGGCCAATAGAGTGAAACAGAGTCAAGCGGACTTAAACAGGGGCAAACAGATTAAAACAGAGGCAAACAGACTTACACAGAGGCAAACAGACTTAAACAGAGGCAAACAGAGTGAAACAGAGGCAAACAGAGGCAAACAGAGGCTAACAGAGGCAAACAAGATTAAACAGAGGCTAACACAGTGAAACAGAGGCAAACAGGGTGAAACAGAGGCAAACAGACTTAAACAGAGGCAAACAGACTTAAACAGATGCAAACAGACTTTAACAGAGGCAAACAGAGTGAAAAAGAGGCAAGCAGAGAGAAACAGAGGCAAACAGAGTGAAACAGAGGCAAACAGACTGAAAGAGGCAAACTGACTTAAACAGAGGCAAACAGAGTGAAGCAGAGGCAAATAGAGTGAAACAGAGTCAAACGGACTTAAACAGGGGCAAACAGATTAAAACAGAGGCAAACAGACTTAAACAGAGGCAAACAGACTTAAACAGAGGCAAACAGACTTAAACAGAGGAAAAACAGAGGAAAAACAGAGGCAAACAGAGGCTAACAAGGGCAAACAGGATTAAACAGAGGCAAACAGAGTGAAACAGAGGCATCTGAGTGAAACAGAGGCAAACAGTCTTAAACAGGGGCAAACAGAGTGAAACAGAGGCAAACAGACATAAAAAGAGGCAAACAGACTTAAACAGAGGCAAACAGAGTGAAACAGAGGCAAACGGAGGCAAACAGAGGCTCACAGAAGCAAACAGGAATAAACAGAGGCAAACAGACTTAAACAGAGGCAAACAGACTTAAACAGATGCAAACAGATTTAAACAGAGGCAAACAGAGTGAAAAAGAGGCAAACAGAGTGAAACAGAGGCAAACAGAGTGAAACAGAGGCAAACAGACTGAAACAGAGGCAAACTGACTTAAACAGAGGCAAACAGAGTGAAGCAGAGGCCAATAGAGTGAAACAGAGTCAAGCGAACTTAAACAGGGGCAAACAGATTAAAACAGAGGCAAACAGACTTACACAGAGGCAAACAGACTTAAACAGAGGCAAACAGAGTGAAACAGAGGCAAACAGAGGCAAACAGAGGCTAACAGAGGCAAACAAGATTAAACAGAGGCTAACACAGTGAAACAGAGGCAAACAGGGTGAAACAGAGGCAAACAGACTTAAACAGAGGCAAACAGACTTAAACAGATGCAAACAGACTTTAACAGAGGCAAACAGAGTGAAAAAGAGGCAAGCAGAGAGAAACAGAGGCAAACAGAGTGAAACAGAGGCAAACAGACTGAAAGAGGCAAACTGACTTAAACAGAGGCAAACAGAGTGAAGCAGAGGCAAATAGAGTTAAACAGAGGCAAACGGACTTAAACAGGGGCAAACAGATTAAAACAGAGGCAAACAGACTTAAACAGAGGCAAACAGACTTAAACAGAGGCAAACAGACTTAAACAGAGGAAAAACAGAGGAAAAACAGAGGCAAACAGAGGCTAACAAGGGCAAACAGGATTAAACAGAGGCAAACAGAGTGAAACAGAGGCATCTGAGTGAAACAGAGGCAAACAGACTTAAACAGAGGCAAACAGACTTAAACAGAGGCAAACAGAGTGAAAAAGTGGCAAACAGAGTGATACAGAGGAGGGCAAACAGAGTGAAACAGAGGCAAACAGAGTGAAACAGAGGCAAACAGACTTGAACAGAGGCAAACAACCTTTAACAGAGGCTAACAGACTTAAACAGAGGGAAACAGACTTAAACAGAGGCAAACAGACTTAACCAGAGGCAAACAGAGTGAAACAGAGGAAAAACAGACTTAAACAGGGGCAAACAGAGTGAAACAGAGGCAAACAGACTTAAACAGAGGCAAACAGACTTAAACACAGGCAAACAGACTTAAACAGAGGCAAACAGACTTAAACAGAGGCAAACAGAGGCAAACAGATGCAAACAGATGCTGAAAGAGGCAAACAGGATTAAACAGAGGCAAACAGAGTGAAACAGAGGCAAACAGACTGAAACATAGGCAAACAGACTTAAACAGAGGCAAACAGAGGCAAACAGACTTAAACAGAGGCAAACAGAGTGAAACAGAGGCAAACAGAATGAAACAGAGGCACACAGACTGAAACAGAGGCAAACAGACTTAAACAGAGGCAAACAGACTGAAACAGAGGCAAACAGAGTGAAACAGAGGCAAACAGAGTGAGACAGAGGCAAACAGAGTGAAACAGAGGCAAACAGACTGAAACTGTGCCAAACAGACTGAAACAGAGGCAAACAGACTTAAACAGAGACAAACAGAGGCAAAAAGAGCGAAACAGAGGCAAACAGAGTGAAACAGAGGCAAACAGACTTAAACAGAGGCAAACAGACTTAAACAAAGGCAAACAGACTGAAACATAGGCAAACAGACTTAAACAGAGGCAAACAGAGGCAAACAGACTTAAACAGAGGCAAACAGAGTGAAACAGAGGCAAACAGAGGGAAAAGAAGGCAAACGGAGTGAAACAGAGGCATACAGAGGCAAACAGAGGCAAACAGAGGCAGACAGGATTAAACAGAGGCACACAGAGTGAAACAGAGGCAAACAGACTTAAACAGAGGCAAACAGACTTAAACAGAGGCAAACAGAGTGAAACAGAGGCAAACAGACTGAAACAGAGGCAAACAAACTTACACATAGGCAAACACACTGAAACAGAGGTAAACAGAGTGAAACAGAGGCAAACAGAGTGAAACAGAGGCAAACGGAGTGAAACAGAGGCATACAGAGGCAAACAGAGGCAAACAGAGGCAGACAGGATTAAACAGAGGCACACAGATTGAAACAGAGGCAAGCAGACTTAAACAGAGGCAAACAGAGTGAAACAGAGGCAAACAGAGTGAAACAGAGGCAAACAGACTTAAACAGAGGCAAACAGACTGAAGCAGAGGCAAAGAGACTTAAGCAGAGACAAAAGGAGGTAAAAAGAGTGAAACAGAGGCAAACTGACTTAAACAGAGGCAAACTGACTTAAACAGAGGCAAAAAGAGTGAAACAGAGGCAAACAGACTTAAACAGAGGCAAACAGACTGAAACAGAGGCAAACAGACTTAAACAGAGGCAAACAGAGGCTAACAGAGGCAAACAGGATTAAACAGAGGCAAACAGATTGAAACGGAGGCAAACAGAGCGAAACAGAGGGAAAGAGACTTAAACAGAGGCAAACATGCCTAAACAGAGGCAAACAGATTTAAACAGAGGCAAACAGACTTATACAGAGGCAAACAGACTGAAACAGAGGCAAACAAACTTAAACAGAGGCAAACAGACTTAAACAGTGGCAAACAGACTTAAACAGAGGCAAGCAGACTTAAACAGAGGCAAACAGAGTGAAACAGAGGCAAACAGAGTGAAACAGAGGCAAACAGACTTAAACAGAGGCAAACAGACTGAAACAGAGGCAAAGAGACTTAAACAGAGACAAAAAGAGGTAAAAAGAGTGAAACAGAGGCAAACAGAGTGATACAGAGTCAAACAGAGTGAAACAGAGGCAAACTGACTTAAACAGAGGCAAACAGAGTGAAACAGAGGCAAATAGAGTGAAACAGAGGCAAACAGACTTAAACAGGATCAAAGAGAGTGAAACAGAGGCAAACAGACTTAAACAGAGGCAAACAGACTTAAACAGAGGGAAACAGAGGCAAAAAGAGGCAAACAGAGGCTAACAGAGGCAAACAGGATTAAACAGAGGCATACAGAGTGAAACAGAGGCAAACAGAGTGAAACAGAGGCAAACAGACTTAAACAGGGGCAAACAGAGTGAACAGAGGCAAACAGACTTAAAAAGAGGCAAACAGACTTAAACAGAGGCAAACAGAGGCAAACAGAGGCTAACAGAGGGAAACAGGATTAAACAGAGGCTAACAGAGTGAAACAGAGGCAAACGGAGTGAAACAGAGGCAAACAGACTTGAACAGAGGCAAACAGACTTTAACAGAGGCTAACAGACTTAAACAGAGGGAAACAGACTTAAACAGAGACAAACAGACTTAACCAGAGGCAAACAGAGTGAAACAGAGGAAAAACAGACTTAAACAGGGGCAAACAGAGTGAAACAGAGGCAAACAGACTTAAACAGAGGCAAACAGACTTAAACACAGGCAAACAGACTTAAACAGAGGCAAACAGACTTAAACAGAGGCAAACAGAGGCAAACAGATGCAAACAGATGCTGAAAGAGGCAAACAGGATTAAACAGAGGCAAACAGAGTGAAACAGAGGCAAACAGACTGAAACATAGGCAAACAGACTTAAACAGAGGCAAACAGAGGCAAACAGACTTAAACAGAGGCAAACAGAGTGAAACAGAGGCAAACAGAATGAAACAGAGGCACACAGACTGAAACAGAGGCAAACAGACTTAAACAGAGGCAAACAGACTGAAACAGAGGCAAACAGAGTGAAACAGAGGCAAACAGAGTGAGACAGAGGCAAACAGAGTGAAACAGAGGCAAACAGACTGAAACTGTGCCAAACAGACTGAAACAGAGGCAAACAGACTTAAACAGAGACAAACAGAGGCAAAAAGAGCGAAACAGAGGCAAACAGAGTGAAACAGAGGCAAACAGACTTAAACAGAGGCAAACAGACTTAAACAAAGGCAAACAGACTTAAACATAGGCAAACAGACTTAAACAGAGGCAAACAGAGGCAAACAGACTTAAACAGAGGCAAACAGAGTGAAACAGAGGCAAACAGAGGGAAAAGAAGGCAAACGGAGTGAAACAGAGGCATACAGAGGCAAACAGAGGCAAACAGAGGCAGACAGGATTAAACAGAGGCACACAGAGTGAAACAGAGGCAAACAGACTTAAACAGAGGCAAACAGACTTAAACAGAGGCAAACAGAGTGAAACAGAGGCAAACAGACTGAAACAGAGGCAAACAAACTTACACATAGGCAAACACACTGAAACAGAGGTAAACAGAGTGAAACAGAGGCAAACAGAGTGAAACAGAGGCAAACGGAGTGAAACAGAGGCATACAGAGGCAAACAGAGGCAAACAGAGGCAGACAGGATTAAACAGAGGCACACAGATTGAAACAGAGGCAAGCAGACTTAAACAGAGGCAAACAGAGTGAAACAGAGGCAAACAGACTGAAACAGAGGCAAACAGACTTAAACAGAGGCAAACAGAGGCTAACAGAGGCAAACAGGATTAAACAGAGGCAAACAGATTGAAACGGAGGCAAACAGAGCGAAACAGAGGGAAAGAGACTTAAACAGAGGCAAACATGCCTAAACAGAGGCAAACAGATTTAAACAGAGGCAAACAGACTTATACAGAGGCAAACAGACTGAAACAGAGGCAAACAAACTTAAACAGAGGCAAACAGACTTAAACAGTGGCAAACAGACTTAAACAGAGGCAAGCAGACTTAAACAGAGGCAAACAGAGTGAAACAGAGGCAAACAGAGTGAAACAGAGGCAAACAGACTTAAACAGAGGCAAACAGACTGAAACAGAGGCAAAGAGACTTAAACAGAGACAAAAAGAGGTAAAAAGAGTGAAACAGAGGCAAACAGAGTGATACAGAGTCAAACAGAGTGAAACAGAGGCAAACTGACTTAAACAGAGACAAACAGACTTAAACAGAGGCAAACAGAGTGAAACAGAGGCAAATAGAGTGAAACAGAGGCAAACAGACTTAAACAGGATCAAAGAGAGTGAAACAGAGGCAAACAGACTTAAACAGAGGCAAACAGACTTAAACAGAGGGAAACAGAGGCAAAAAGAGGCAAACAGAGGCTAACAGAGGCAAACAGGATTAAACAGAGGCATACAGAGTGAAACAGAGGCAAACAGAGTGAAACAGAGGCAAACAGACTTAAACAGGGGCAAACAGAGTGAACAGAGGCAAACAGACTTAAAAAGAGGCAAACAGACTTAAACAGAGGCAAACAGAGGCAAACAGAGGCTAACAGAGGGAAACAGGATTAAACAGAGGCAAACAGAGTGAAACAGAGGCAAACGGAGTGAAACAGAGGCAAACAGACTTGAACAGAGGCAAACAGACTTTAACAGAGGCTAACAGACTTAAACAGAGGGAAACAGACTTAAACAGAGGCAAACAGACTTAACCAGAGGCAAACAGAGTGAAACAGAGGAAAAACAGACTTAAACAGGGGCAAACAGAGTGAAACAGAGGCAAACAGACTTAAACAGAGGCAAACAGACTTAAACACAGGCAAACAGACTTAAACAGAGGCAAACAGACTTAAACAGAGGCAAACAGAGGCAAACAGATGCAAACAGATGCTGAAAGAGGCAAACAGGATTAAACAGAGGCAAACAGAGTGAAACAGAGGCAAACAGACTGAAACATAGGCAAACAGACTTAAACAGAGGCAAACAGAGGCAAACAGACTTAAACAGAGGCAAACAGAGTGAAACAGAGGCAAACAGAATGAAACAGAGGCACACAGACTGAAACAGAGGCAAACAGACGTAAACAGAGGCAAACAGACTGAAACAGAGGCAAACAGAGTGAAACAGAGGCAAACAGAGTGAGACAGAGGCAAACAGAGTGAAACAGAGGCAAACAGACTGAAACTGTGCCAAACAGACTGAAACAGAGGCAAACAGACTTAAACAGAGACAAACAGAGGCAAAAAGAGCGAAACAGAGGCAAACAGAGTGAAACAGAGGCAAACAGACTTAAACAGAGGCAAACAGACTTAAACAAAGGCAAAGAGACTGAAACATAGGCAAACAGACTTAAACAGAGGCAAACAGAGGCAAACAGACTTAAACAGAGGCAAACAGAGTGAAACAGTGGCAAACAGAGGGAAAAGAAGGCAAACGGAGTGAAACAGAGGCATACAGAGGCAAACAGAGGCAAACAGAGGCAGACAGGATTAAACAGAGGCACACAGAGTGAAACAGAGGCAAACAGACTTAAACAGAGGCAAACAGACTTAAACAGAGGCAAACAGAGTGAAACAGAGGCAAACAGACTGAAACAGAGGCAAACAAACTTACACATAGGCAAACACACTGAAACAGAGGTAAACAGAGTGAAACAGAGGCAAACAGAGTGAAACAGAGGCAAACGGAGTGAAACAGAGGCATACAGAGGCAAACAGAGGCAAACAGAGGCAGACAGGATTAAACAGAGGCACACAGATTGAAACAGAGGCAAGCAGACTTAAACAGAGGCAAACAGAGTGAAACAGAGGCAAACAGAGTGAAACAGAGGCAAACAGACTTAAACAGAGGCAAACAGACTGAAGCAGAGGCAAAGAGACTTAAGCAGAGACAAAAGGAGGTAAAAAGAGTGAAACAGAGGCAAACTGACTTAAACAGAGGCAAACTGAATTAAACAGAGGCAAAATGAGTGAAACAGAGGCAAACAGACTTAAACAGAGGCAAACAGACTGAAACAGAGGCAAACAGACTTAAACAGAGGCAAACAGAGGCTAACAGAGGCAAACAGGATTAAACAGAGGCAAACAGATTGAAACGGAGGCAAACAGAGCGAAACAGAGGGAAAGAGACTTAAACAGAGGCAAACATGCCTAAACAGAGGCAAACAGATTTAAACAGAGGCAAACAGACTTATACAGAGGCAAACAGACTGAAACAGAGGCAAACAAACTTAAACAGAGGCAAACAGACTTAAACAGTGGCAAACAGACTTAAACAGAGGCAAGCAGACTTAAACAGAGGCAAACAGAGTGAAACAGAGGCAAACAGAGTGAAACAGAGGCAAACAGACTTAAACAGAGGCAAACAGACTGAAACAGAGGCAAAGAGACTTAAACAGAGACAAAAAGAGGTAAAAAGAGTGAAACAGAGGCAAACAGAGTGATACAGAGTCAAACAGAGTGAAACAGAGGCAAACTGACTTAAACAGAGACAAACAGACTTAAACAGAGGCAAACAGAGTGAAACAGAGGCAAATAGAGTGAAACAGAGGCAAACAGACTTAAACAGGATCAAAGAGAGTGAAACAGAGGCAAACAGACTTAAACAGAGGCAAACAGACTTAAACAGAGGGAAACAGAGGCAAAAAGAGGCAAACAGAGGCTAACAGAGGCAAACAGGATTAAACAGAGGCATACAGAGTGAAACAGAGGCAAACAGAGTGAAACAGAGGCAAACAGACTTAAACAGGGGCAAACAGAGTGAACAGAGGCAAACAGACTTAAAAAGAGGCAAACAGACTTAAACAGAGGCAAACAGAGGCAAACAGAGGCTAACAGAGGGAAACAGGATTAAACAGAGGCTAACAGAGTGAAACAGAGGCAAACGGAGTGAAACAGAGGCAAACAGACTTAAACAGAGGCAAACAGACTTAAACAGATGCAAACAGACTTAAACAGAGGCAAACAGAGTGAAACAGAG
>JANJGN010003709.1:15000-41429 GCA_026770705.1 Isurus oxyrinchus | reverse complement strand
GTGGTTAGGGTCTGGAACGCACTGTCTGAGAGTGTGGGGGAGACTAGGTCAATCGAGTGGTTAGGATCTGGAACGCACTGTCTGAGAGTGTGGGGGAGACAGGGTCAATCGAGTGGTTAGGGTCTAGAACACACTGTCTGAGAGTGTGGGGGAGACAGGGTCAATCGATGGGTTAGGATCCGGAACGCACTGTCTGAGAGTGTGGGGGAGACAGGGTCAATCGAGTGGTTAGGATCTGGAACGCACTGTCTGAGAGTGTGGGGGAGACAGGGTCAATCGAGTGGTTAGGGTCTGGAACGCACTGTCTGAGAGTGTGGGGGAGACTGGGTCAATCGAGTGGTTAGGATCTGGAACGCACTGTCTGAGAGTGTGGGGGAGACTGGGTCAATCGAGTGGTTAGGATCTGGAACGCACTGTCTGAGAGTGTGGGGGAGACAGGGTCAATCGAGTGGTTAGGGTCTGGAACGCACTGTCTGAGAGTGTGGGGGAGACAGGGTCAATCGAGTGGTTAGGGTCTGGAACGCACTGTCTGAGAGTGTGGGGGAGACAGGGTCAATCGAGTGGTTAGGGTCTGGAACGCACTGTCTGAGAGTGTGGGGGAGAAAGGGTCAATCGATGGGTTAGGATCCGGAACGCACTGTCTGAGAGTGTGGGGGAGACAGGGTCAATCGAGTGGTTAGGATCTGGAACGCACTGTCTGAGAGTGTGGGGGAGACAGGGTCAATCGAGTGGTTTGGATCTGGAACGCACTGTCTGAGAGTGTGGGGGAGACAGGGTCAATCGAGTGGTTAGGATCTGGAACGCACTGTCTGAGAGTGTGGGGGAGACAGGGTCAATCGAGTGGTTAGGATGTGGAACGCACTGTCTGAGAGTGTGGGGGAGACAGGGTCAATCGAGTGGTTAGGGTCTGGAACGCACTGTCTGAGAGTGTGGGGGAGACAGGGTCAATCGAGTGGTTTGGATCTGGAACGCACTGTCTGAGAGTGTGGGGGAGACAGGGTCAATCGAGTGGTTAGGATCTGGAACGCACTGTCTGAGAGTGTGGGGGAGACAGGGTCAATCGAGTGGTTAGGATCTGGAACGCAATGTCTGAGAGTGTGGGGGAGACAGGGTCAATCGAGTGGTTAGGATCTGGAATGCAATGTCTGAGAGTGTGGGGGAGACAGGGTCAATCGAGTGGTTTGGATCTGGAACGCACTGTCTGAGAGTGTGGGGGAGACAGGGTCAATCGAGTGGTTAGGATCTGGAACGCACTGTCTGAGAGTGTGGGGGAGACAGGGTCAATCGAGTGGTTAGGATGTGGAACGCACTGTCTGAGAGTGTGGGGGAGACAGGGTCAATCGAGTGGTTAGGGTCTGGAACGCACTGTCTGAGAGTGTGGGGGAGACAGGGTCAATCGAGTGGTTTGGATCTGGTACGCACTGTCTGAGAGTGTGGGGGAGACAGGGTCAATCGAGTGGTTAGGATCTGGAACGCACTGTCTGAGAGTGCGGGGGAGACAGGGTCAATCGAGTGGTTAGGATCTGGAACGCAATGTCTGAGAGTGTGGGGGAGACAGGGTCAATCGAGTGGTTAGGATCTGGAATGCAATGTCTGAGAGTGTGGGGGAGACAGGGTCAATCGAGTGGTTAGGATCTGGAACGCACTTTCTGAGAGTGTGAGGGAGACTGGGTCAATCGAGTGGTTAGGGTCTGGAACGCACTGAGAGTGTGGGGGAGACAGGGTCAATCGAGTGGTGAGGGTCTGGAACGCACTGTCTGAGAGTGTGGGGAAGACAGGGTCAATCGAGTGGTTAGGGTCTGGAACGCACTGTCTGAGAGTGTGGGGGAGACAGGGTCAATCGAGTGGTTAGGGTCTGGAACGCACTGTCTGAGAGTGTGGGGGAGACAGGGTCAATCGAGTGGTTAGGATCTGGAACGCACTGTCTGAGAGTGTGGGGGAGACAGGGTCAATCGAGTGGTTAGGGTCTGGAACGCACTGTCTGAGAGTGTGGGGGAGACAGGGTCAATCGAGTGGTAAGGATCTGGAACGCACTGTCTGAGAGTGTGGGGGAGACAGGGTCAATCGAGTGGTTAGGGTCTGGAACGCACTGTCTGAGAGTGTGGGGGAGACAGGGTCAATCGAGTGGTTTGGATCTGGTACGCACTGTCTGAGAGTGTGGGGGAGACAGGGTCAATCGAGTGGTTAGGATCTGGAACGCACTGTCTGAGAGTGTGGGGGAGACAGGGTCAATCGAGTGGTTAGGGTCTAGAACACACTGTCTGAGAGTGTGGGGGAGACAGGGTCAATCGATGGGTTAGGATCCGGAACGCACTGTCTGAGAGTGTGGGGGAGACAGGGTCAATCGAGTGGTTAGGGTCTGGAACGCACTATCTGAGAGTGTGGGGGAGACAGGGTCAATCGAGTGGTTAGGATCTGGAACGCACTGTCTGAGAGTGTGGGGGAGACAGGGTCAATCGAGTGGTTAGGATCTGGAACGCACTGTCTGAGAGTGTGGGGGAGACAGGGTCAATCGAGTGGTTAGGGTCTGGAACGCACTGTCTGAGAGTGTGGGGGAGACAGGGTCAATCGAGTGGTTAGGGTCTGGAACGCACTGTCTGAGAGTGTGGGGGAGACAGGGTCAATCGAGTGGTTAGGGTCTAGAACACACTGTCTGAGAGTGTGGGGGAGACAGGGTCAATCGATGGGTTAGGATCCGGAACGCACTGTCTGAGAGTGTGGGGGAGACAGGGTCAATCGAGTGGTTAGGATCTGGAACGCACTGTCTGAGAGTGTGGGGGAGACAGGGTCAATCGAGTGGTTTGGATCTGGAACGCACTGTCTGAGAGTGTGGGGGAGACAGGGTCAATCGAGTGGTTAGGATCTGGAACGCACTGTCTGAGAGTTTGGGGGAGACAGGGTCAATCGAGTGGTTAGGATGTGGAACGCACTGTCTGAGAGTGTGGGGGAGACAGGGTCAATCAAGTGGTTAGGGTCTGGAACGCACTGTCTGAGAGTGTGGGGGAGACAGGGTCAATCGAGTGGTTTGGATCTGGAACGCACTGTCTGAGAGTGTGGGGGAGACAGGGTCAATCGAGTGGTTAGGATCTGGAACGCACTGTCTGAGAGTGTGGGGGAGACAGGGTCAATCGAGCGGTTAGGATCTGGAACGCACTGTCTGAGAGTGTGGGGGAGACAGGGTCAATCGAGTGGTTAGGATCTGGAATGCAATGTCTGAGAGTGTGGGGGAGACAGGGTCAAACGAGTGGTTAGGATCTGGAACGCACTTTCTGAGAGTGTGGGGGAGACTGGGTCAATCGAGTGGTTCGGGTCTGGAACGCACTGAGAGTGTGGGGGAGACAGGGTCAATCGAGTGGTTAGGATCTGGAATGCGCTGTCTGAGAGTGTGGGGGAGACAGGGTCAATTGTGGGTAGGGTCTAGAACACACTGTCTGAGAGTGTGGGGGAGACAACGTCAATCGAGTGGTAAGGATCTGGAACGCACTGTCTGAGAGTGTGGGGGAGACAGGGTCAATCGAGTGGTTGGGGTCTGGAACGCACTGTCTGAGAGTGTGGGGGAGACAGGGTCAATCGAGTGGTTTGGATCTGGTACGCACTGTCTGAGAGTGTGGGGGAGACAGGGTCAATCGAGTGGTTAGGATCTGGAACGCACTGTCTAAGAGTGTGGGGGAGACAGGGTCAATCGAGTGGTTAGGGTCTAGAACACACTGTCTGAGAGTGTGGGGGAGACAGGGTCAATCGATGGGTTAGGATCCGGAACGCACTGTCTGAGAGTGTGGGGGAGACAGGGTCAATCGAGTGGTTAGGATCTGGAACGCACTGTCTGAGAGTGTGGGGGAGACAGGGTCAATCGAGTGGTTAGGGTCTGGAACGCACTGTCTGAGAGTGTGGGGGAGACAGGGTCAATCGAGTGGTTAGGATCTGGAACGCACTGTCTGAGAGTGTGGGGGAGACAGGGTCAATCGAGTGGTTAGGGTCTGGAACGCACTGTCTGAGAGTGTGGGGGAGACAGGGTCAATCGAGTGGTTAGGGTCTGGAACGCACTGTCTGAGAGTGTGGGGGAGACAGGGTCAATCGAGTGGTTAGGGTCTGGAACGCACTGTCTGAGAGTGTGGGGGAGAAAGGGTCAATCGATGGGTTAGGATCCGGAACGCACTGTCTGAGAGTGTGGGGGAGACAGGGTCAATCGAGTGGTTAGGATCTGGAACGCACTGTCTGAGAGTGTGGGGGAGACAGGGTCAATCGAGTGGTTTGGATCTGGAACGCACTGTCTGAGAGTGTGGGGGAGACAGGGTCAATCGAGTGGTTAGGATCTGGAACGCACTGTCTGAGAGTGTGGGGGAGACAGGGTCAATCGAGTGGTTAGGATGTGGAACGCACTGTCTGAGAGTGTGGGGGAGACAGGGTCAATCGAGTGGTTAGGGTCTGGAACGCACTGTCTGAGAGTGTGGGGGAGACAGGGTCAATCGAGTGGTTTGGATCTGGAACGCACTGTCTGAGAGTGTGGGGGAGACAGGGTCAATCGAGTGGTTAGGATCTGGAACGCACTGTCTGAGAGTGTGGGGGAGACAGGGTCAATCGAGTGGTTAGGATCTGGAACGCAATGTCTGAGAGTGTGGGGGAGACAGGGTCAATCGAGTGGTTAGGATCTGGAATGCAATGTCTGAGAGTGTGGGGGAGACAGGGTCAATCGAGTGGTTTGGATCTGGAACGCACTGTCTGAGAGTGTGGGGGAGACAGGGTCAATCGAGTGGTTAGGATCTGGAACGCACTGTCTGAGAGTGTGGGGGAGACAGGGTCAATCGAGTGGTTAGGATGTGGAACGCACTGTCTGAGAGTGTGGGGGAGACAGGGTCAATCGAGTGGTTAGGGTCTGGAACGCACTGTCTGAGAGTGTGGGGGAGACAGGGTCAATCGAGTGGTTTGGATCTGGTACGCACTGTCTGAGAGTGTGGGGGAGACAGGGTCAATCGAGTGGTTAGGATCTGGAACGCACTGTCTGAGAGTGCGGGGGAGACAGGGTCAATCGAGTGGTTAGGATCTGGAACGCAATGTCTGAGAGTGTGGGGGAGACAGGGTCAATCGAGTGGTTAGGATCTGGAATGCAATGTCTGAGAGTGTGGGGGAGACAGGGTCAATCGAGTGGTTAGGATCTGGAACGCACTTTCTGAGAGTGTGAGGGAGACTGGGTCAATCGAGTGGTTAGGGTCTGGAACGCACTGAGAGTGTGGGGGAGACAGGGTCAATCGAGTGGTGAGGGTCTGGAACGCACTGTCTGAGAGTGTGGGGAAGACAGGGTCAATCGAGTGGTTAGGGTCTGGAACGCACTGTCTGAGAGTGTGGGGGAGACAGGGTCAATCGAGTGGTTAGGGTCTGGAACGCACTGTCTGAGAGTGTGGGGGAGACAGGGTCAATCGAGTGGTTAGGATCTGGAACGCACTGTCTGAGAGTGTGGGGGAGACAGGGTCAATCGAGTGGTTAGGGTCTGGAACGCACTGTCTGAGAGTGTGGGGGAGACAGGGTCAATCGAGTGGTAAGGATCTGGAACGCACTGTCTGAGAGTGTGGGGGAGACAGGGTCAATCGAGTGGTTAGGGTCTGGAACGCACTGTCTGAGAGTGTGGGGGAGACAGGGTCAATCGAGTGGTTTGGATCTGGTACGCACTGTCTGAGAGTGTGGGGGAGACAGGGTCAATCGAGTGGTTAGGATCTGGAACGCACTGTCTGAGAGTGTGGGGGAGACAGGGTCAATCGAGTGGTTAGGGTCTAGAACACACTGTCTGAGAGTGTGGGGGAGACAGGGTCAATCGATGGGTTAGGATCCGGAACGCACTGTCTGAGAGTGTGGGGGAGACAGGGTCAATCGAGTGGTTAGGGTCTGGAACGCACTATCTGAGAGTGTGGGGGAGACAGGGTCAATCGAGTGGTTAGGATCTGGAACGCACTGTCTGAGAGTGTGGGGGAGACAGGGTCAATCGAGTGGTTAGGATCTGGAACGCACTGTCTGAGAGTGTGGGGGAGACAGGGTCAATCGAGTGGTTAGGGTCTGGAACGCACTGTCTGAGAGTGTGGGGGAGACAGGGTCAATCGAGTGGTTAGGGTCTGGAACGCACTGTCTGAGAGTGTGGGGGAGACAGGGTCAATCGAGTGGTTAGGGTCTAGAACACACTGTCTGAGAGTGTGGGGGAGACAGGGTCAATCGATGGGTTAGGATCCGGAACGCACTGTCTGAGAGTGTGGGGGAGACAGGGTCAATCGAGTGGTTAGGATCTGGAACGCACTGTCTGAGAGTGTGGGGGAGACAGGGTCAATCGAGTGGTTTGGATCTGGAACGCACTGTCTGAGAGTGTGGGGGAGACAGGGTCAATCGAGTGGTTAGGATCTGGAACGCACTGTCTGAGAGTTTGGGGGAGACAGGGTCAATCGAGTGGTTAGGATGTGGAACGCACTGTCTGAGAGTGTGGGGGAGACAGGGTCAATCAAGTGGTTAGGGTCTGGAACGCACTGTCTGAGAGTGTGGGGGAGACAGGGTCAATCGAGTGGTTTGGATCTGGAACGCACTGTCTGAGAGTGTGGGGGAGACAGGGTCAATCGAGTGGTTAGGATCTGGAACGCACTGTCTGAGAGTGTGGGGGAGACAGGGTCAATCGAGCGGTTAGGATCTGGAACGCACTGTCTGAGAGTGTGGGGGAGACAGGGTCAATCGAGTGGTTAGGATCTGGAATGCAATGTCTGAGAGTGTGGGGGAGACAGGGTCAAACGAGTGGTTAGGATCTGGAACGCACTTTCTGAGAGTGTGGGGGAGACTGGGTCAATCGAGTGGTTCGGGTCTGGAACGCACTGAGAGTGTGGGGGAGACAGGGTCAATCGAGTGGTTAGGATCTGGAATGCGCTGTCTGAGAGTGTGGGGGAGACAGGGTCAATTGTGGGTAGGGTCTAGAACACACTGTCTGAGAGTGTGGGGGAGACAACGTCAATCGAGTGGTAAGGATCTGGAACGCACTGTCTGAGAGTGTGGGGGAGACAGGGTCAATCGAGTGGTTGGGGTCTGGAACGCACTGTCTGAGAGTGTGGGGGAGACAGGGTCAATCGAGTGGTTTGGATCTGGTACGCACTGTCTGAGAGTGTGGGGGAGACAGGGTCAATCGAGTGGTTAGGATCTGGAACGCACTGTCTAAGAGTGTGGGGGAGACAGGGTCAATCGAGTGGTTAGGGTCTAGAACACACTGTCTGAGAGTGTGGGGGAGACAGGGTCAATCGATGGGTTAGGATCCGGAACGCACTGTCTGAGAGTGTGGGGGAGACAGGGTCAATCGAGTGGTTAGGATCTGGAACGCACTGTCTGAGAGTGTGGGGGAGACAGGGTCAATCGAGTGGTTAGGGTCTGGAACGCACTGTCTGAGAGTGTGGGGGAGACAGGGTCAATCGAGTGGTTAGGATCTGGAACGCACTGTCTGAGAGTGTGGGGGAGACAGGGTCAATCGAGTGGTTAGGATCTGGAACGCACTGTCTGAGAGTGTGGGGGAGACAGGGTCAATCGAGTGGTTAGGGTCTGGAACGCACTGTCTGAGAGTGTGGGGGAGACAGGGTCAATCGAGTGGTTAGGGTCTGGAACGCACTGTCTGAGAGTGTGGGGGAGACAGGGTCAATCGAGTGGTTAGGGTCTAGAACACACTGTCTGAGAGTGTGGGGGAGACAGGGTCAATCGATGGGTTAGGATCCGGAACGCACTGTCTGAGAGTGTGGGGGAGACAGGGTCAATCGAGTGGTTAGGATCTGGAACGCACTGTCTGAGAGTGTGGGGGAGACAGGGTTAATCGAGTGGTTTGGATCTGGAACGCACTGTCTGAGAGTGTGGGGGAGACAGGGTCAATCGAGTGGTTAGGATCTGGAACACACTGTCTGAGAGTGTGGGGGAGACAGGGTCAATCGAGTGGTTAGGATGTGGAACGCACTGTCTGAGAGTGTGGGGGAGACAGGGTCAATCGAGTGGTTAGGGTCTGGAACGCACTGTCTGAGAGTGTGGGGGAGACAGGGTCAATCGAGTGGTTTGGATCTGGAACGCACTGTCTGAGAGTGTGGGGGAGACAGGGTCAATCGAGTGGTTAGGATCTGGAACGCACTGTCTGAGAGTGTGGGGGAGACAGGGTCAATCGAGTGGTTAGGATCTGGAACGCACTGTCTGAGAGTGTGGGGGAGACAGGGTCAATCGAGTGGTTAGGATCTGGAATGCAATGTCTGAGAGTGTGGGGGAGACAGGGTCAATCGAGTGGTTAGGATCTGGAACGCACTTTCTGAGAGTGTGGGGGAGACTGGGTCAATCGAGTGGTTAGGGTCTGGAACGCACTGAGAGTGTGGGGAAGACAGGGTCAATCGAGTGGTTAGGGTCTAGAACACACTGTCTGAGAGTGTGGGGGAGACAGGGTCAATCGAGTGGTTAGGATCTGGAACGCACTGTCTGAGAGTGTGGGGGAGACAGGGTCAATCGAGTGGTTAGGGTCTGGAACGCACTGTCTGAGAGTGTGCGGGAGACAGGGTCAATCGAGTGGTTAGGATCTGGAACGCACTGTCTGAGAGTGTGGGGGAGACAGGGTCAATCGAGTGGTTAGGGTCTGGAACGCACTGTCTGAGAGCGTGGGGGAGACAGGGTCAATCGAGTGGTTAGGGTCTGGATCGCACTGTCTGAGAGTGTGGGGGAGACAGGGTCAATCGAGTGGTTTGGATCTGGAACGCACTGTCTGAGAGTGTGGGGGAGACAGGGTCAATCGAGTGGTTAGGATCTGGAACGCACTGTCTGAGAGTGTGGGGGAGACAGGGTCAATCGAGTGGTTAGGGTCTGGAACGCACTGTCTGAGAGTGTGGGGGAGTCAGGGTCAATCGAGTGGTTAGGGTCTGGAACGCACTTTCTGAGAGTGTGGGGGAGACTGGGTCAATCGAGTGGTTAGGGTCTGGAACGCACTGTCTGAAAGTGTGGGGGAGACAGGGTCAATCGAGTGGTTAGGGTCTAAACACACTGTCTGAGAGTGTGGGGGAGACAGGGTCAATCGAGTGGTTCGGGTCTGGAACGCACTGTCTGAGAGTGTGGGGGAGACAGGGTCAATCGAGTGGTTAGGATCTGGAATGCACTGTCTGAGAGTGTGGGGGAGACAGGGTCAAACGAGTGGTTAGGATCTGGAACGCACTGTCTGAGAGTGTGGGGGAGACAGGGTCAATCGAGTGGTTAGGGTCTAGAACGCACTGTCTGAGAGTGTGGGGGAGACAGGGTCAATCGAGTGGTTAGGATCTGGAACGCACTGTCTGAGAGTGTGGGGGAGACAGGGTCAATCGAGTGGTTAGGATCTGGAACGCACTGTCTGAGAGTGTGGGGGAGACAGGGTCAATCGAGTGGTTAGGATCTGGAACGCACTGTCTGAGAGTGTGGGGGAGACAGGGTCAATTGAGTGGTTAGGATCTGGAATGCGCTGTCTGAGAGTGTGGGGGAGACAGGGTCAATTGTGGTTAGGGTCTAGAACACACTGACTGAGAGTGTGGGGGAGACAACGTCAATCGAGTGGTTAGGATCTGGAACGCACTGTCTGAGAGTTGGAGGGAGACAGGGTCAATCGAGTGGTTAGGGTCTGGAACGCACTGTCTGAGAGTGTGGGGGAGACAGGGTCAATCGAGTGGTTAGGGTCTGGAACGCACTGTCTGAGAGTGTGGGGGAGACAGGGTCAATCGAGTGGTTAGGGTCTGGAACGCACTGTCTGAGAGTGTGGGGGAGACAGGGTCAATCGAGTGGTTAGGGTCTGGAACGCACTGTCTGAGAGTGTGGGGGAGACAGGGTCAATCGAGTGGTTAGGGTCTGGAACGCACTGTCTGAGAGTGTGGGGGAGACAGGGTCAATCGAGTGGTTAGGGTCTGGAACGCACTGTCTGAGAGTGTGGGGAAGACAGGGTCAATCGAGTGGTTTGGATCTGGTACGCACTGTCTGAGAGTGTGGGGGAGACTAGGTCAATCGAGTGGTAAGGATCTGGAACGCACTGTCTGAGAGTGTGGGGGAGACAGGGTCAATCGAGTGGTTAGGGTCTAGAACACACTGTCTGAGAGTGTGGGGGAGACAGGGTCAATCGATGGGTTAGGATCCGGAACGCACTGTCTGAGAGTGTGGGGGAGACAGGGTCAATCGAGTGGTTAGGATCTGGAACGCACTGTCTGAGAGTGTGGGGGAGACAGGGTCAATCGAGTGGTTAGGGTCTGGAACGCACTGTCTGAGAGTGTGGGGGAGACAGGGTCAATCGAGTGGTTAGGATCTGGAACGCACTGTCTGAGAGTGTGGGGGAGACTGGGTCAATCGAGTGGTTAGGATCTGGAACGCACTGTCTGAGAGTGTGGGGGAGACAGGGTCAATTGAGTGGTTAGGGTCTGGAACGCACTGTCTGAGAGTGTGGGGGAGACAGGGTCAATCGAGTGGTTAGGGTCTGGAACGCACTGCCTGAGAGTGTGGGGGAGACAGGGTCAATCGAGTGGTTAGGGTCTAGAACACACTGTATGAGAGTGTGGGGGAGACAGGGTCAATCGATGGGTTAGGATCCGGAACGCACTGTCTGAGAGTGTGGGGGAGACAGGGTCAATCGAGTGGTTAGGATCTGGAACGCACTGTCTGAGAGTGTGGGGGAGACAGGGTCAATCGAGTGGTTTGGATCTGGAACGCACTGTCTGAGAGTGTGGGGGAGACAGGGTCAATCGAGTGGTTAGGATCTGGAACGCACTGTCTGAGAGTGTGGGGGAGACAGGGTCAATCGAGTGGTTAGGATGTGGAACGCACTGTCTGAGAGTGTGGGGGAGACAGGGTCAATCGAGTGGTTAGGGTCTGGAACGCACTGTCTGAGAGTGTGGGGGAGACAGGGTCAATCGAGTGGTTTGGATCTGGAACGCACTGTCTGAGAGTGTGGGGGAGACAGGGTCAATCGAGTGGTTAGGATCTGGAACGCACTGTCTGAGAGTGTGGGGGAGACAGGGTCAATCGAGTGGTTAGGATCTGGAACGCAATGTCTGAGAGTGTGGGGGAGACAGGGTCAATCGAGTGGTTAGGATCTGGAATGCAATGTCTGAGAGTGTGGGGGAGACAGGGTCAATCGAGTGGTTAGGATCTGGAACGCACTTTCTGAGAGTGTGAGGGAGACTGGGTCAATCGAGTGGTTAGGGTCTGGAACGCACTGAGAGTGTGGGGGAGACAGGGTCAATCGAGTGGTGAGGGTCTGGAACGCACTGTCTGAGAGTGTGGGGAAGACAGGGTCAATCGAGTGGTTAGGGTCTAGAACACACTGTCTGAGAGTGTGGGGGAGACAGGGTCAATCGAGTGGTTAGGATCTGGAACGCACTGTCTGAGAGTGTGGGGGAGACAGGGTCAATCGAGTGGTTAGGGTATGGAACGCACTGTCTGAGAGTGTGGGGGAGACAGGGTCAATCGAGTGGTTAGGATCTGGAACGCACTGTCTGAGAGTGTGGGGGAGACAGGGTCAATCGAGTGGTTAGGGTCTGGAACGCACTGTCTGAGAGTGCGGGGGAGACAGGGTCAATCGAGTGGTTAGGGTCTGGATCGCACTGTCTGAGAGTGTGGGGGAGACAGGGTCAATCGAGTGGTTTGGATCTGGAACGCACTGTCTGAGAGTGTGGGGGAGACAGGGTCAATCGAGTGGTTAGGATCTGGAACGCACTGTCTGAGAGTGTGGGGGAGACAGGGTCAATCGAGTGGTTAGGGTCTGGAACGCACTGTCTGAGAGTGTGGGGGAGTCAGGGTCAATCGAGTGGTTAGGGTCTGGAACGCACTTTCTGAGAGTGTGGGGGAGACTGGGTCAATCGAGTGGTTAGGGTCTGGAACGCACTGTCTGAAAGTGTGGGGGAGACAGGGTCAATCGAGTGGTTAGGGTCTAAACACACTGTCTGAGAGTGTGGGGGAGACAGGGTCAATCGAGTGGTTCGGGTCTGGAACGCACTGTCTGAGAGTGTGGGGGAGACAGGGTCAATCGAGTGGTTAGGATCTGGAATGCACTATCTGAGAGTGTGTGGGAGACAGGGTCAATCGAGTGGTTAGGGTCTGGAACGCACTGTCTGAGAGTGTGGGGGAGACAGGGTCAATCGAGTGGTTAGGGTCTGGAACGCACTGTCTGAGAGTGTGGGGGAGACAGGGTCAATCGAGTGGTTAGGATCTGGAACGCACTGTCTGAGAGTGTGGGGGAGACAGGGTCAATCGAGTGGTTAGGGTCTAGAACGCACTGTCTGAGATTGTGGGGGAGACAGGGTCAATCGAGTGGTTAGGGTCTGGAACGCACTGTCTGAGAGTGTGGGGGAGACAGGGTCAATCGAGTGGTTAGGGTCTGGAACGCACTGTCTGAGAATGCGGGGGAGACAGGGTCAATCGAGTGGTTAGGGTCTGGAACGCACTGTCTGAGAGTGTGGGGGAGACAGGGTCAATCGCGTGGTTAGGGTCTGGAACGCACTGTCTGAGAGTGTGGGGGAGACAGGGTCAATCGAGTGGTTAGGATCTGGAATGCACTATCTGAGAGTGAGGGGGAGACAGGGTCAATCGAGTGGTTAGGGTCTGGAACGCAGTGTCTGCGAGTGTGGGGGAGACAGGGTCAATCGAGTGGTTTGGATCTGGAACGCACTGTCTGAGAGTGTGGGGGAGACAGGGTCAATCGAGTGGTTAGGATCTGGAACGCACTGTCTGAGAGTGTGGGGGAGACAGGGTCAATCGAGTGGTTAGGATCTGGAACGCACTGTCTGAGAGTGTGGGGGAGACAGGGTCAATCGAGTGGTTAGGATCTGGAATGCAATGTCTGAGAGTGTGGGGAGACAGGGTCAATCGAGTGGTTAGGATCTGGAACGCACTTTCTGAGAGTGTGGGGGAGACTGGGTCAATCGAGTGGTTAGGGTCTGGAACGCACTGTCTGAGAGTGTGGGGGAGACAGGGTCAATCGAGTGGTTAGGATCTGGAACGCACTGTCTGAGAGTGTGGGGGAGACAGGGTCAATCGAGTGGTTAGGATCTGGAACGCACTGTCTGAGAGTGTGGGGAAGACAGGGTCAATCGAGTGGTTAGGGTCTAGAACACACTGTCTGAGAGTGTGGGGGAGACAGGGTCAATCGAGTGGTTAGGGTCTGGAACGCACTGTCTGAGAGTGTGGGGGAGACAGGGTCAATCGAGTGGTTAGGGTCTGGAACGCACTGTCTGAGAGTGTGGGGGAGACAGGGTCAATCGAGTGGTTAGGATCTGGAACGCACTGTCTGAGAGTGTGGGGAAGACAGGGTCAATCGAGTGGTTAGGGTCTAGAACACACTGTCTGAGAGTGTGGGGGAGACAGGGTCAATCGAGTGGTTAGGATCTGGAACGCACTGTCTGAGAGTGTGGGGGAGACAGGGTCAATCGAGTGGTTAGGGTCTAGAACACACTGTCTGAGAGTGTGGGGGAGACAGGGTCAATAGAGTGGTTAGGGTCTGGAACGCACTGTCTGAGAGTGCGGGGGAGACAGGGTCAATCGAGTGGTTAGGGTCTAGAACACACTGTCTGAGAGTGTGGGGGAGACACAGTCAATCGAGTGGTTAGGATCTGGAATGCACTGTCTGAGAGTGTGGGGGAGACAGGGTTAATCGAGTGGTTAGGGTCTGGAACGCACTATCTGAGAGTGTGGGGGAGACAGGGTCAATGGAGTGGTTAGGGTCTGGAACGCACTGTCTGAGAGTGTGGGGGAGACAGGGTCAATCGAGTGGTTAGGGTCTGGAACGCACTGTCCGAGAGTGTGGGGGAGACAGGGTCAATCGAGTGGTTAGGATCTGGTACACACTGTCTGATAGTGTGGGGGAGACAGGGTCAATCGAGTGGTTAGGATCTGGAACGCACTGTTTGCGAGTGTGGGGGAGACAGGGTCAATCGAGTGGTTAGGGTCTGGAACGCACTGTCTGAGAGTGTGGGGGAGACAGGGTCAATCGAGTGGTTAGGGTCTGGAACGCACTGTCTGAGACTGTGGGGGAGACAGGGTCAATCGAGTGGTTAGGGTCTAGAACACACTGTCTGAGAGTGTGGGGGAGACAGGGTCAATCGAGTGGTTAGGATCTGGAACGCACTGTCTGAGAGTGTGGGGGAGACAGGGTCAATCGAGTGGTTAGGGTCTGGAACGCACTGTCTGAGAGTGTGGGGGAGACAGGGTCAATCGAGTGGTTAGGATCTGGAACGCACTATCTGAGAGTGTGGGGGAGACAGGGTCAATCGAGTGGTTAGGATCTGGAACGCACTGTCTGAGAGTGTGGGGGAGACAGGGTCAATCGAGTGGTTAGGATCTGGAACGCACTGTCTGCGCGTGTGGGGGAGACAGGGTCAATCGAGTGGTTAGGATCTGGAACGCACTGTCTGAGAGTGTGGGGGAGACAGGGTCAATCGAGTGGTTAGGGTCTGGAACGCACTGTCTAAGAGTGTGGGGGAGACAGGGTCAATCGAGTGGTTAGGATCTGGAACGCACTGTCTGAGAGTGTGGGGGAGACAGGGTCAATCGAGTGGTTAGGATCTGGAACGCACTGTCTGCGAGTGTGGGGGAGACAGGGTCAATCGAGTGGTTAGGATCTGGAATGCACTGTCTGAGAGTGTGGGGGAGACAGGGTCAATCGAGTGGTTAGGGTCTGGAACGCACTGTCTGAGAGTGTGGGGGAGACAGGGTCAATCGAGTGGTTAGGGTCTGGAACGCACTGTCTGAGAGTGTGGGGGAGACAGGGTCAATCGAGTGGTTAGGGTCTGGAACGCACTGTCTGAGAGTGTGGGGGAGACAGGGTCAATCGAGTGGTTAGGGTCTAGAACATACTGTCTGAGAGTGTGGGGGAGACAGGGTCAATCGATGGGTTAGGATCCGGAACGCACTGTCTGAGAGTGTGGGGGAGACAGGGTCAATCGAGTGGTTAGGATCTGGAACGCACTGTCTGAGAGTGTGGGGGAGACAGGGTCAATCGAGTGGTTAGGATCTGGAACGCACTGTCTGAGAGTGTGGGGGAGACAGGGTCAATCGAGTGGTTAGGATGTGGAACGCACTGTCTGAGAGTGTGGGGGAGACAGGGTCAATCGAGTGGTTAGGGTCTGGAACGCACTGTCTGAGAGTGTGGGGGAGACAGGGTCAATCGAGTGGTTAGGATCTGGAACGCACTGTCTGAGAGTGTGGGGGAGACAGGGTCAATCGAGTGGTTAGGATCTGGAACGCAATGTCTGAGAGTGTGGGGGAGACAGGGTCAATCGAGTGGTTAGGATCTGGAATGCAATGTCTGAGAGTGTGGGGGAGACAGGGTCAATCGAGTGGTTAGGATCTGGAACGCACTTTCTGAGAGTGTGAGGGAGACTGGGTCAATCGAGTGGTTAGGGTCTGGAACGCACTGAGAGTGTGGGGGAGACAGGGTCAATCGAGTGGTGAGGGTCTGGAACGCACTGTCTGAGAGTGTGGGGAAGACAGGGTCAATCGAGTGGTAAGGGTCTAGAACACACTGTCTGAGAGTGTGGGGGAGACAGGGTCGATCGAGTGGTTAGGATCTGGAACGCACTGTCTGAGAGTGTGGGGGAGACAGGGTCAATCGAGTGGTTAGGGTATGGAACGCACTGTCTGAGAGTGTGGGGGAGACAGGGTCAATCGAGTGGTTAGGATCTGGAACGCACTGTCTGAGAGTGTGGGGGAGACAGGGTCAATCGAGTGGTTAGGGTCTGGAACGCACTGTCTGAGAGTGCGGGGGAGACAGGGTCAATCGAGTGGTTAGGGTCTGGATCGCACTGTCTGAGAGTGTGGGGGAGACAGGGTCAATCGAGTGGTTTGGATCTGGAACGCACTGTCTGAGAGTGTGGGGGAGACAGGGTCAATCGAGTGGTTAGGATCTGGAACGCACTGTCTGAGAGTGTGGGGGAGACAGGGTCAATCGAGTGGTTAGGGTCTGGAACGCACTGTCTGAGAGTGTGGGGGAGTCAGGGTCAATCGAGTGGTTAGGGTCTGGAACGCACTTTCTGAGAGTGTGGGGGAGACTGGGTCAATCGAGTGGTTAGGGTCTGGAACGCACTGTCTGAAAGTGTGGGGGAGACAGGGTCAATCGAGTGGTTAGGGTCTAAACACACTGTCTGAGAGTGTGGGGGAGACAGGGTCAATCGAGTGGTTCGGGTCTGGAACGCACTGTCTGAGAGTGTGGGGGAGACAGGGTCAATCGAGTGGTTAGGATCTGGAATGCACTATCTGAGAGTGTGTGGGAGACAGGGTCAATCGAGTGGTTAGGGTCTGGAACGCACTGTCTGAGAGTGTGGGGGAGACAGGGTCAATCGAGTGGTTAGGGTCTGGAACGCACTGTCTGAGAGTGTGGGGGAGACAGGGTCAATCGAGTGGTTAGGATCTGGAACGCACTGTCTGAGAGTGTGGGGGAGACAGGGTCAATCGAGTGGTTAGGGTCTAGAACGCACTGTCTGAGATTGTGGGGGAGACAGGGTCAATCGAGTGGTTAGGGTCTGGAACGCACTGTCTGAGAGTGTGGGGGAGACAGGGTCAATCGAGTGGTTAGGGTCTGGAACGCACTGTCTGAGAATGCGGGGGAGACAGGGTCAATCGAGTGGTTAGGGTCTGGAACGCACTGTCTGAGAGTGTGGGGGAGACAGGGTCAATCGCGTGGTTAGGGTCTGGAACGCACTGTCTGAGAGTGTGGGGGAGACAGGGTCAATCGAGTGGTTAGGATCTGGAATGCACTATCTGAGAGTGAGGGGGAGACAGGGTCAATCGAGTGGTTAGGGTCTGGAACGCAGTGTCTGCGAGTGTGGGGGAGACAGGGTCAATCGAGTGGTTTGGATCTGGAACGCACTGTCTGAGAGTGTGGGGGAGACAGGGTCAATCGAGTGGTTAGGATCTGGAACGCACTGTCTGAGAGTGTGGGGGAGACAGGGTCAATCGAGTGGTTAGGATCTGGAACGCACTGTCTGAGAGTGTGGGGGAGACAGGGTCAATCGAGTGGTTAGGATCTGGAATGCAATGTCTGAGAGTGTGGGGAGACAGGGTCAATCGAGTGGTTAGGATCTGGAACGCACTTTCTGAGAGTGTGGGGGAGACTGGGTCAATCGAGTGGTTAGGGTCTGGAACGCACTGTCTGAGAGTGTGGGGGAGACAGGGTTAATCGAGTGGTTAGGATCTGGATCGCACTGTCTGAGAGTGTGGGGGAGACAGGGTCAATCGAGTGGTTAGGATCTGGAACGCACTGTCTGAGAGTGTGGGGGAGACAGGGTCAATCGAGTGGTTAGGGTCTAGAACACACTGTCTGAGAGTGTGGGGGAGACAGGGTCAATAGAGTGGTTAGGGTCTGGAACGCACTGTCTGAGAGTGCGGGGGAGACAGGGTCAATCGAGTGGTTAGGGTCTAGAACACACTGTCTGAGAGTGTGGGGGAGACACAGTCAATCGAGTGGTTAGGATCTGGAATGCACTGTCTGAGAGTGTGGGGGAGACAGGGTTAATCGAGTGGTTAGGGTCTGGAACGCACTATCTGAGAGTGTGGGGGAGACAGGGTCAATGGAGTGGTTAGGGTCTGGAACGCACTGTCTGAGAGTGTGGGGGAGACAGGGTCAATCGAGTGGTTAGGGTCTGGAACGCACTGTCCGAGAGTGTGGGGGAGACAGGGTCAATCGAGTGGTTAGGATCTGGTACACACTGTCTGATAGTGTGGGGGAGACAGGGTCAATCGAGTGGTTAGGATCTGGAACGCACTGTTTGCGAGTGTGGGGGAGACAGGGTCAATCGAGTGGTTAGGGTCTGGAACGCACTGTCTGAGAGTGTGGGGGAGACAGGGTCAATCGAGTGGTTAGGGTCTGGAACGCACTGTCTGAGACTGTGGGGGAGACAGGGTCAATCGAGTGGTTAGGGTCTAGAACACACTGTCTGAGAGTGTGGGGGAGACAGGGTCAATCGAGTGGTTAGGATCTGGAACGCACTGTCTGAGAGTGTGGGGGAGACAGGGTCAATCGAGTGGTTAGGGTCTGGAACGCACTGTCTGAGAGTGTGGGGGAGACAGGGTCAATCGAGTGGTTAGGATCTGGAACGCACTATCTGAGAGTGTGGGGGAGACAGGGTCAATCGAGTGGTTAGGATCTGGAACGCACTGTCTGAGAGTGTGGGGGAGACAGGGTCAATCGAGTGGTTAGGATCTGGAACGCACTGTCTGCGCGTGTGGGGGAGACAGGGTCAATCGAGTGGTTAGGATCTGGAACGCACTGTCTGAGAGTGTGGGGGAGACAGGGTCAATCGAGTGGTTAGGGTCTGGAACGCACTGTCTGAGAGTGTGGGGGAGACAGGGTCAATCGAGTGGTTAGGATCTGGAACGCACTGTCTGAGAGTGTGGGGGAGACAGGGTCAATCGAGTGGTTAGGATCTGGAACGCACTGTCTGCGAGTGTGGGGGAGACAGGGTCAATCGAGTGTTTAGGATCTGGAATGCACTGTCTGAGAGTGTGGGGGAGACAGGGTCAATCGAGTGGTTAGGGTCTGGAACGCACTGTCTGAGAGTGTGGGGGAGACAGGGTCAATCGAGTGGTTAGGGTCTGGAACGCACTGTCTGAGAGTGTGGGGGAGACAGTGTCAATCCAGTGGTTAGGGTCTGGAACGCACTGTCTGAGAGTGTGGGGGAGACAGGGTCAATCGAGTGGTTAGGATCTGGAACGCACTGTCGGAGAGTGTGTGGGAGACAGGGTCAATCGAGTGGTTAGGGTCTGGAACGCACTGTCTGAGAGTGTGGGGGAGACAGGGTCAATCGAGTGGTTAGGGTCTGGAACGCACTGTCTGAGAGTGTGGGGGAGACAGGGTCAATCGAGTGGTTAGGTTCTGGAACGCACTGTCTGAGAGTGTGGGGGAGACAGGGTCAATCGAGTGGTTAGGATTTGGAACGCACAGTCTGAGAGTGTGGGGGAGACAGGGTCAATCGAGTGATTAGGATCCGGAACGCACTATCTGAGAGTGTGGGGGAGACAGGGTCAATCGAATGGTTAGGATCTGGAACGCACTGTCTGAGAGTGTGGTGGAGACAGCGTCAATCGAGTGGTTAGGATCTGGAACACACTGTCTGAGAGTGTGGGGGAGACAGGGTCAATCGAGTGATTAGGATCCGGAACGCACTATCTGAGAGTGTGGGGGAGACAGGGTCAATCGAATGGTTAGGATCTGGAACGCACTGTCTGAGAGTGTGGTGGAGACAGGGTCAATCGAGTGGTTAGGATCTTGAACACACTGTGTTTGGGTCCCTGTTACCATTCTGTAGGGATCGCTCCCTCCGGGACACCCTGGTCCACTCCTCCATCACCCCCTACTCGTCATCCCCCTCCCACGGCACCTTCCCATGTAACCACAGAAGATGCAACACCTGCCCCTTCACTTCCTCTCTCCTCACCGTCCAAGGGCCCAAACACTCCTTTCAAGTGAAGCAGCATTTCACTTGCATTTCCCCCAACTTAGTCTACTGCATTCGTTGTTCCCAATGTGGTCTCCTCTACATTGGAGAGACCAAACGTAAACTGGGCGACCGCTTTGCAGAACACCTGCGGTCTGTCCGCAAGAATGACCCAAACCTCCCTGTCGCTTGCCATTTTAACACTCCACCCTGCTCTCTTGCCCACATGTCTGTCCTTGGCTTACTGCATTGTTCCAGTGAAGCCCAACGCAAACTGGAGGAACAGCACCTCATCTTCCGACTAGGCACCTTACAGCCTTCCGGTCTGAATATTGAATTCAACAACTTCAGACCATGAGCTCTCTCCTCCATCCCCACCCCCTTTTTGGTCCACGTTTTCTCAAATATTTACTTTTTAATTTTTATATATAGATATATATATTTTTCCCACCTATTTCTATGAACATTACTTTGGAAATGTATTTCTATTTATGGATTTATCCCCACCGTTGAGCCTATTTTGATCTTGTCTCCTACCCCCACCCCCACTAGCGCCGTCTGTCACTTGCTCATTGCTGCTTTCTACTCTGAATGTCACCTTTAGCACCTCCTTTCGCCAGTATCACCGCCATTAACACCCCGTTGACCTTCTCTTTATCACATCTTTCACAATCTCTCCTCTGCCTCCACCGATCACTGGCCCTCGATCCAGCTTCACCTGTCCCAGCCCCTCCAACAGTATCTATTTCACCACATTATTACCTTCCTGTGGTTCTGAAGAACTGTCACACGGACTCGAAACGTTAACCCTGCCTTTCCCACCACCTCAGCTGTCAGGCCTGCTGAGTTTTTCCAGCAATTTTTGTTTTTGTTACAGATTTCCAGCATCTGCAGTATTTTGCTTTTATCAGGTACAGCACGGAGTTAGATACAGAGTAAAGCTCCCTCTACACTGTCCACATCAAACACTCCCAGGACAGGTACAGCACGGGGTTAGATACAGAGTAAATCTCCCTCTACACTGTCCCCATCAAACACTCCCAGGACAGGTACAGCACAGGGTTAGATACAGAGTAAAGCTCCCTCTACACCGTCCCCATCAAACACTCCCAGGACAGGTACAGCACGGGGTTAGATACAGAGTAAAGCTCCCTCTACACTGTCCCCATCAAACACTCCCAGGACAGGTACAGCATGGGGTTAGATACAAAGTAAAGCTCCCTCTACAGTGTCCCCATCAAACACTCCCAGGACAGGTACAGCACGGGGTTAGATACAGAGTAAAACTCCCTCTACACTGTCCCCATCAAACACTCCCAGGGCAGGTACAGCACGGGGTTAGATACAGAGTAAAGCTCCCTCTACACTGTCCCCATCAAACACTCCCAGGACAGGTACAGCACGGGGTTAGATACAGAGTAAAGCTCCCTCTACACTGTCCCCATCAAACACTCCCAGGACAGGTACAGCACGGGGTTACATACAGAGTAAAGCTCCCTCTACACTGTCCACATCAAACACTCCCAGGGCAGGTACAGCACGGGGTTAGATACAGAGTAAAGCTCCCTCTACACTGTCCCCATCAAACACTCCCAGGACAGGTACAGCACAGGGTTAGATACAGAGTAAACTCTCTCTACACTGTCCCTATCAAACACTCCCAGGACAGATACAGCACGGGATTAGATACAGAGTAAAGCTCCTTCTACACTGTCCCTATCAAACACTCCCCGGACAGGTATAGCACGGGGTCAGATACAGAGTAAACTCTCTCTACATTGTCCCCATCAAACACTCCCAGGACAGGTACAGCACGGGGTTAGATACAGAGTAAAGCTCCCTCTACACTGTCCCTATCAAACACTCCCAGGACAGGGACAACACGGGGTTAGATACAGAGTAAAGCTCCCTATACACTGTCCCCATCAAAAACTCCCAGGACAGGTACAGCACGGGGTTAGATACAGAGTAAACCTCAGAGTAAAGCTCCCTCTACACTGTCCCTATCAAACACTCCCAGGACAGGTACAGCACGGGGTTAGATAAAGAGTAAAGCTCCCTCTACACTGTCCCTATCAAACACTCCCAGGACAGGGACAACACGGGGTTAGATACAGAGTAATCCTCCCTCTACACTGTCCCCATCAAAAACTCCCTAGACAGGTACAGCACGGGGTTAGATACAGAGTAAACCTCCCTCTACACCGTCCCCATCAAACACTCTCAGGACAGGTACAGCACGGGGTTAGATACAGAGTAAAGCTCCCTCTACACTGTCCCTATCAAACACTCCCCGGACAGGTACAGCACGGGGTTAGATACAGAGTAAATCTCCCTCTACACTGTCCCCAACAAACACTCCCAGGACAGGTACAGCACGGGGTTAGATACAGAGTAAATCTCCCTCTACACTGTCCCCATCAAACACTCCCAGGACAGGTACAGCACGGGGTTAGATACAGAGTAAAGCTCGCTCTACACTGTCCCCATCAAACACTCCCAGGACAGGTACAGCACGGTGTTAGAAACAGAGTAAACCTCCCTCTACACTGTCCCTATCAAACACTCCCCGGACAGGTACAGCACGGGGTTAGATACAGAGTAAAGCTCCCTCTACACTGTCCCCATCAAACACTCCCAGGACAGGTACAGCACGGGGTTAGATACAGAGTAAAGCTCCCTCTACACTGTCCCCATCAAACACTCCCAGGACAGGTACAGCACGGGGTTAGATACAGAGTAAAGCTCCCTCTACACTGTCCCCATCAAACACTCCCAGGACAGGTACAGCACGGGGTTAGATACAGAGTAAAGCTCCCTCTACAATGTCCCCATCAAACACTCCCAGGACAGGTACAGCACGGGGTTAGATACAGAGTAAAGCTCCCTCTACACTGTCCCCATCAAACACTCCCAGGACAGGTACAGCACGGGGTAAGATATAGAGTAAAGCTCCCTCTACACTGTCCCCATCAAACACTCCCAGGACAGGTACAGCACAGGGTAGATACAGAGTAAAGCTCCCTCTACACTGTCCCCATCAAACACTCCCAGGACAGGTACAGCACGGGGTTAGATACAGAGTAAATCTCCCTCTACACCGTCCCCATCAAACACTCCCAGGACAGATACAGCACGGGGTTAGATACAGAGTAAAGCTCCCTCTACACTGTCCCCATCAAACACTCCCAGGACAGGTACAGCACGGGGTTAGATACAGAGTAAAGCTCCCTCTACACTGTCCCCATCAAACTCTCCCAGGACAGGTACAGCACGGGGTTAGATACAGAGTAAAGCTCCCTCTACACTGTCGCCATCAAACACTCCCCGGACAGGTACAGCACGGTGTTAGATACAGAGTAAATCTCCCTCTACACTGTCCCCAACAAACACTCCCAGGACAGGTACAGCACGGGGTTAGATACAGAGTAAATCTCCGTCTACACTGTCCCCATCAAACACTCCCAGGACAGGTACAGCACGGGGTTAGATACAGAGTAAAGCTCCCTCTACACTGTCCCCATCAAACACTCCCAGGACAGGTACAGCACGGGGTTAGACACACAGTAAATCTCCCTCTACACCGTCCCCATCAAACACTCCCAGGACAGGTAGAGCACGGGGTTAGATACAGAGTAAATCTCCCTCTACACCGTCCCCATCAAACACTCCCAGGACAGGGACAGCACGGGGTTAGATACAGAGTAAAGCTCCCTGAACACCGTCCCCATCAAACACTCCCAGGACAGGTACAGCACGGGGTTAGATACAGAGTAAAGCTCCCTCGACACAGTCCCCATCAAACACTCCCAGGACAGGTACAGCATGGGGTTAGATACAGAGTAAATCTCCCTCTACACTGTCCCCATCAAACACTCCCAGGACAGGTACAGCACGGGGTTAGATACAGGGTAAAGCTCACTCTACACAGACCCATCAAACATTCCCAGGACAGGTACAGCACGGGGTTAGATACAGAGTAAAGCTCACTCTACACAGTCCCCATCAAACATTCCCAGGACAGGTACAGCACGGGGTTAGATACAGAGTAAAACTCCCTCTACACCGTCCCCATCAAACAATCCCAGGACAGGTACAGCACGGGGTTAGATACAGAGTAAAGCTCCCTGTACACTCTCCCCATCAAACACTCCCAGGACAGGTACAGCACGGGGTTAGATGCAGAGTAAATCTCCCTCTACACTGTCCCCATCAAACACTCCCAGGACAGGTACAGCATAGGGTTAGATACAGAGTAAAGCTCCCTCTACACCGTCCCCATCAAACACTCCCAGGACAGGTACAGCACGGGGTTAGATACAGAGTAAAGTTCCCTCTACACTGTCCCCATCAAACACTCCCAGGACAGGTACAGCATAGGGTTAGATATAGAGTAAAGCTCCCTCTACACCGTCCCCATCAAACACTCCCAGGACAGGTACAACACGGGGTTAGATACAGAGTAAAGTTGCCTCTACACTGTCCCCATCAAACACTGCCAGGACTGGTACAGCACGGGGTTAGATACAGAGTAAAGCTCCCTCTACACTGTCCCCATCAAACACTCCCAGGACAGGTACAGCACGGGGTTAGATACAGAGTAAATCTCCCTCTACACTGTCCCCATCAAACACACCCAGGACAGGTACAGCACGGGGTTAGATACAGAGTAAAGCTCCCTCTACACTGTCCCCATCAAACACTCCCAGGACAGGTACAGCACGGGGTTAGATACAGGGTAAAGCTCCCTCTACACTGTCCCCATCAAACACTCCCAGGACAAGTACAGCACGGGGTTAGATACAGAGTAAAGCTCCCTCTACACTGTCCCCATCAAACACTCCCAGGACAGGTACAGCGCAGGGTTAGATACAGAGAGAATCTCCGTCTACACCGTCCCCATCAAACACTCCCAGGACAGGTACAGCACGGGGTTAGATACAGAGTAAAGCTCCCTCTACACCGTCCCCATCAAACACTCCCAGGACAGGTACAGCACGGGGTTAGATACAGAGTAAATCTCCCTCTACACCGTCTGCATCAAACACTCCCAGGACAGGTACAGCACGGGGTTAGATACACAGTAAAGCTCACTGAGGTGGGAGCACAGGCAAGTGTGTGTGGGAATTGTCTGGTCTGGAGATAACCCAGGCCTGGGTGAGGGCTCCAGCAGCCGATGAGCTGAGACTGGGGCGGAGTTAGGGCGCTGAACCGGAGGTGGAAATAGGCAGAGTCGGGGAGGGCCGGCGATGAAATCCTTGGAGGGAGGGGTAGGTTGTAAGGGAAGCCTGGGTGGGCAGAGGGAGGGGGAGGGGCTGATGGCCCCCACAATTAAAGAGGCCTTGGGGAGTCAAAGTGAAAGGGAAGGGAGGGGGGAGGGACAGAGCAACACCCGATCTATTACCCCCCAACACCCTCCCCGGCCTCCGCCCCCCTCTCTGTGCCCCAAAACCTCGCACTCACTCACCCAGAGGAGGTTAGAGACAAGGGCTGGAGGTGATCCGGGTTTCGGAAACTCAGCTCCAGGGTCAAAGGTGACACCAAAGGTTCCAAACAGACCGGTCAATCTCTGACCAATACCGGGGAGGGGGGAGCATTGAGCCAGTGCTCACCGATGTTTCACCGGGGGTTGGGGGGGTGGGGGGAAGGTTCCCGCCCATCGAGGGCTGGAACGTAGGAAGATCGAGCAGAGGGTAGTAGAGAGGGGCCAGTGAGGGGGAGCTGGAGGAGGTTACAGCGATAGGGAGGGGTGTAGAGGCTGGAGGAGGTTACAGCGATAGGGAGGGGTGTAGAGGCTGGAGGAGGTTACAGCGATAGGGAGGGGTGTAGAGGCTGGAGGAGGTTACAGAGATAGGGAGGGGTGTAGGGGCTGGAGGAGGTTACAGAGATAGGGAGGGGTGTAGGGGCTGGAGGAGGTTACAGAGATAGGGAGGGGTGTAGGGGCTGGAGGAGGTTACAGAAATAGGGAGGGGTGTAGGGGCTGGACGAGGTTACAGAGATATGGATGGGTGTAGGAGCTGGAGGAGGTTACAGAGATAGGGAGGGGTGTAGGGGCTGGAGGAGGTTACAGAGATCGGGAGGGTTGTAGGGGCTGGAGGAGGTTACAGAGATAGGGAGGGGTGTTGGGGCTGGAGGAGGTTACAGAGATAGGGAGGGGTGTATTTGCTTGAGGAGGTTACAGAGATAAGGAGGGGTGTAGGGGCTGGAGGAGGTTACCGGGATAGGGAGGGGTGTAGGGTTTGGAGGAGGTTACAGAGATAGGGAGGGTTGTAGGGACTGGAGGAGGTTACAGAGATAGGGAGGGGTGTAAGGGCTAGAGGAGGTTACAGAAATAGGGAGGGGTGTAGGGACTGGAGGAGGTTACAGAGATAGGGAGGCGTGTAGGCGCTGGAGGAGGTTACAGAGATAGGGAGGAGTGGAGGGGCTGGAGGAGGTTACAGAGATAGTGAGCTGTGTAGGGGCTGGAGGAGGTTACAGAGATAGGGAGGGTTGTAGGGGCTGGAGGAGGTTACTGAGATAGGGAGGGGTGTAGAGGCTGGAGGAGGTTACAGAGATAGGGAGGTGTGTAGGGGCGGGAGGAGGTTACAGAGATAGGGAGCGGTGTCGGGGCTGGAGGAGGTTACAGAGATAGGGAGGGTTGTAGGGGCTGGAGGAGGTTACAGAGATAGGGAGGGGTGTAGGGGCTGGAGGTGTTTACAGAGATAGGGAGGGGTGTAGCGGCTGGAGGAGGTTACAGAGATAGGGAGGGGTGTAGGGTCTGGAGGAGGTTACAGAGATAGGGAGGGGTGTAGGGAGTGGAGGAGGTTACAGAGATAGGGAGGGGTGTAGGGGCTGGAGGAGGTTACAGAGATAGGGAGGGGTGTAGGGGCTGGAGGAGGTTACAGAGATAGGGAGGGGTGTAGGTGCTGGAGGATGTTACAGAGATAGAGAGGGGTGTAGGGAGTGGAGGAGGTTACAGAGATAGGGAGGGGTGTAGCGGCTGGAGGAGGTTACAGAGATAGGGAGGGGTGTAGGGAGTGGAGG
>JANJGN010003709.1:5000-10000 GCA_026770705.1 Isurus oxyrinchus | reverse complement strand
GGGTGTCCAGGCGAGACAGGGAAGGAGGTAAAAGAGGAGGGGGGGTGGTATCACAATATTGATCAAGGAATCAATTACAGCAGCAAGGAGGGGGGCTTGACAGGGTGGGTACTGAGAGGGTGTTTCCCCCCTAGGGGGAGGGGGGGTATCTAGAACGAGGGGGAGGAGGGGGGCACAGTTTCAGAACGAGGGGTCTCCCACTGAAGAGGGAGACGAGGAGGAATCTCCTCTCTCGGAGGGTCGTGAGTCTGTGGGATTCTCTCCCCCCCCCCCACCCAGAGAGCAGCGGGGGGGCCGGGTCACTGAATATATTCAAGGCTGAGTTAGAGAGGTTTCTGATCGACAAGGAGGGGGAGGGTAGTGGAGGGTGACGGAGGAGGGGGACAGGCAAAGTGGAGCTGAGCCCACGATCGGGTCAGCCCCGATCTTATTGGACAGGGAGCGGGCTCGATGGGCCGAACGGTCTACCTCCTGCTCCGAATTCCCGCGATCCCGTGAAGACGGAGGTGGAATCGAAGGGGAAGGCCTCGCGTTCCGGGGGAAACATACCGGCTGCCGGGGGTCGCTCCTGCTTCCCAAAGGCGGCGGGGGGGGCGGAGGCACCAGCATCTCCACGGGTAGTGGGGTTGGGGGCCTAGAGGTGTTGCCGGGGGGCTGGGGGTTGAGGGTGGCGGGGGTTGGTAGGTGGAGTTACAGCTGTGTTGTGGTGAGGAGAGGAACTGCTGGACCAGAGCGGGGTGGGTAGGACGGGGGGGAGTTGGGGGGGGGGGGGGGGTTCCTGAAAGCTGTTGGCGCAGAGGAAACTCGAGGAGGCAGGAGTCAGTGTAATGCTGCAGGCAGAGTGAGGATATAACCGAGCAGTCTGTTAACCAACACCCCAGCACAACTGCAGGGACTGCTAACAAGACATGACTCAGCAGTAACCAGCCCTGGGCTGTTCACAAGTTCAAGGTGAGTCAAGATAGAGAGGAGAACGAAAGTCCACCTCCAAATCATAACCTCAACAGCTCCTTCCACACCGTCCCCATCACACACTCTCAGTACAGGTACAGCACGGGGTTAGATACAGAGTAAATCTCCCTCTACACTGTCCCCATCAAACACTCCCAGGACAGGTACAGCACGGGGTTAGATACAGAGTAAATCTCCATCTACACTGTCCCCATCAAACACTCCCAGGACAGGTACAGCACGGGGTTAGATACAGAGTAAATCTCCCTCTACACTGTCTCCATCAAACACTCCCAGGACAGGTACAGCACGGGGTTAGATACAGAGTAAAGCTCCCTCTACACTGTCCCCATCAAACACTCCCAGGACAGGTACAGCACGGGGTTAGATACAGAGTAAAGCTCCCTCTACACCGTCCCCATCAAACACTCCCAGGACAGGTACAGCACGGGGTTAGATACAGAGTAAATCTCCCTCTACACTGTCCCCATCAAACACTCCCAGGACAGGTACAGCACGGGGTTAGATACAGAGTAAAGCTCCCTCTACACCGTCCCCATCAAACACTCCCAGGACAGGTACAGCACGGGGTTAGATACAGAGTAAATCTCCCTCTACACTGTCTCCATCAAACACTCCCAGGACAGGTACAGCACGGGGTTAGATACAGAGTAAATCTCCCTCTACACTGTCTCCATCAAACACTCCCAGGACAGGTACAGCACGGGGTTAGATACAGAGTAAATCTCCCTCTACACCGTCCCCATCAAACACTCCCAGGACTGGTACAGCACGGGGTTAGGTACAGAGTAAAGCTCCCTCTACACTGTCCCCATCACGCACTCTCAGGACAGGTACAGCACGGGGTTAGGTACAGAGTAAATCTCCCTCTACACTGTCCCCATCAAACACTCCCAGGACAGGTACAGCACGGGGTTAGATACAGAGTAAATCTCCCTCTACACTGTCCCCATCAAACACTCCCAGGACAGGTACAGCACGGGGTTAGATACAGAGTAAATCTCCCTCTACACTGTCCCCATCAAACACTCCCAGGACAGGTACAGCACGGGGTTAGATACAGAGTAAATCTCCCTCTACACTGTCCCCATCAAACACTCCCAGGACAGGTACAGCACGGGGTTAGATACAGAGTAAAGCTCCCTCTACACTGTCCCCATCAAACACTCCCAGGACAGGTACAGCACGGGGTTAGATACAGAGTAAAGCTCCCTCTACACTGTCCCCATCAAACACTCCTAGGACAGGTACAGCACGGGCTTAGATACAGAGTAAAGCTCCCTCTACACTGTCCCCATCAAACACTCCCAGGACAGGTACAGCACAGGGTTAGATACAGAGTAAAGCTCCCTCTACATTGTCCCCATCAAACACTCCCAAGACAGGTACAGCACGGGGTTAGATACAGAGTAAAGCTCCCTCTGCACCGTCCCCATCAAACACTCCCAGGACAGGTACAGCACGGGGTTAGGTACAGAGTAAATCTCCCTCTACACTGTCCCCATCAAACACTCCCAGGACAGGTACAGCACAGGGTTAGATACAGAGTAAAGCTCCCTCTACATTGTCCCCATCAAACACTCCCAGGACAGGTACAGCACGGGGTTAGATACAGAGTAAATCTCCCTCTACACTGTCCCCATCAAACACTCCCAGGACAGGTACAGCACGGGGTTAGATACAGAGTAAATCTCCCTCTACACTGTCCCCATCAAACACTCCCAGGACAGGTACAGCACGGGGTTAGACACAGAGTAAAGCTCCCTCTACACTGTCCCCATCAAACACTCCCAGGACAGGTACAGCACGGGGTTAGATACAGAGTAAAGATCCCTCTATACTGTCCCCATCAAACACTCCCAGGACAGGTACAGCACGGGGTTAGATACAGAGTAAATCTCCCTCTACACTGTGCCCATCAAACACTCCCAGGACAGGTACAGCACGGGGTTAGATACAGAGTAAATCTCCCTCTACACTGTGCCCATCAAACACTCCCAGGACAGGTACAGCATGGGGTTAGATACAGAGTAAATCTCCCTCTACACTGTCCCCATCAAACACTCCCTGGACAGGTACAGCACGGGGTTAGATACAGAGTAAAGCTCCCTCTACACAGTCCCAATCAAACACTCCAAGGACAGGTACAGCACGGGGTTAGATACAGAGTAAATCTCCCTCTACACCGTCCCAATCAAACAGTCCCAGGACAGGTACAGCACGGGGTGAGATACAGGTTGAAGATGCTGCAGTGAAGCAGGTCATGTTGGTTCATGGAGATTGGCAGCTCCAGACGATGGGGTAACTGATGTGACGCCACTTCCCTCCAACAACCTCCTGGGCCTTGCAAGATGCTTGTGCTGGTGGGGACACATACGCTTCTCGCCAGCAGGTGCTGATGAAATGGAGATGGTTAGTGAGTTGAGCCAATCAAGGTTTCGTCGATTTGAGTTGGCCCTCCCATTGAAGATGATCATGGCTGATCTTCTCCCTCAACTACTCCTTCCTGTCCACTCCCCATATCCCTTCATATCTCCAGTGTCCAACCATCCCTGTGTAACAGGCTCGAGGAGGGGGGGCTGAATGGGGCCTCCTCCTGTTCCTGTGTAACAGGCTCGAGGGGCTGAATGGGGCCTCCTCCTGTCCCTGTGTAACAGGCTCGAGGAGGGGGCTGAATGGGGCCTCCTCCTGTCCCTGTGTAACAGGCTCGAGGGGCTGAATGGGGCCTCCTCCTGTCCCTGTGTAACAGGCTCGAGGAGGGGCTGAATGGGGCCTCCTCCTGTCCCTGTGTAACAGGCTCGAGGGGCTGAATGGGGCCTCCTCCTGTCCCTGTGTAACAGGCTCGAGGACGGGGGCTGAATGGGGCCTCCTCCTGTCCCTATGTAACAGGCTCGAGGAGGAGGGGCTGAATGGCGCCTCCTCCTGTCCCTGTGTAACAGGCTCGAGGAGGTGGGGCTGAATGGGGCCTCCTCCTGTTCCTGTGTAACAGGCTCGAGGAGGAGGCGGGCTGAATGGGGCCTCCTCCTGTCCCTGTGTAACAGGCTCGAGGAGGGGCTGAATGGGGCCTCCTCCTGTTCCTGTGTAACAGGCTCGAGGAGGGGCTGAATGGGGCCTCCTCCTGTCCCTGTGTAACAGGCTCGAGGGGCTGAATGGGGCCTCCTCCTGTTCCTGTGTAACAGGTTCGAGGAGGGGGGGGCTGAATGGCCCCTCCTCCTGTTCCTGTGTAACAGGCTCGAGGGGCTGAATGGGGCCTCCTCCTGTTCCTGTGTATCAGGCTCGAGGAGGGGGCTGAATGGCGCCTCCTCCTGTCCCTGCGTAACAGGCTCGAGGTGGAGGGCTGAATGGGGGCCTCCTCCTGTTCCTGTGTAACAGGCTCGAGGAGGGGGTGCTGAAAGGGGCCTCCTCCTGTCCCTGTGTAACAGGCTCGAGGAGGGGGCTGAATGGGGCCTCCTCCTGTCCCTGTGTAACAGGCTCGAGGGGCTGAATGGGGCCTCCTCCTGTTCCTGTGTAACAGGCTCGAGGGGCTGAATGGGGCCTCCTCCTGTTCCTGTGTAACAGGCTCGAGGGGCTGAATGGGGCCTCCTCCTGTTCCTGTGTAACAGGCTCGAGGGGCTGAATGGGGCCTTCTCCTGTTCCTGTGTAACAGGCTCGAGGAGGGGGGGCTGAATGGGGCCTCCTCCTGTTCCTGTGTAACAGGCTCAAGGGGCTGAATGGGGCCTCCTCCTGTCCCTGTGTAACAGGCTCGAGGAGGGAGGGCTGAATGGGGCCTCCTCCTGTCCCTGTGTAACAGGCTCGAGGGGCTGAATGGGGCCTCCTCCTGTTCCTGTGTGACAGGCTCGAGGGGCTGAATGGGGCCTCCTCCTGTCCCTGTGTAACAGGCTCGAGGGGCTGAATGGGGCCTCCTCCTGTCCCTGTGACAGGCTCGAGGAGGGGGCTGAATGGGGCCTCCTCCTGTTCCTGTGTAACAGACTCGAGGAGGGGGGGCTGAATGGGGCCTCCTCCTGTCCCTGTGTAACAGGCTCGAGGGG
>JANJGN010003708.1:0-10000 GCA_026770705.1 Isurus oxyrinchus | reverse complement strand
ATTTGCATGGTCGAGGGCGGTGGACAGATCCCAGCAGTACAAGTACACATTTTTTTCCTCCTTCCAATCCTAGGCTGTATCTGGAGGCAGCATGTTTTTGACTTGAAGTATCCTGGAGTGAAGTATTGGGGCAGCCAGAGTTGGCTCTGATAATGATGGTGAGAGCAAATTGAGAAAGGAGGACTTGCATTTATATAGACCGCTCGAAGTCTCCGAGCATTTTACAGCCAACAAAGCACGTGTTGAAGTGTAGCCGCTCTCATAACATAGGAACTGCACCAACTAAGTTGCACACAGCAAGCAGCAATGTGACAGCCACCAGATAACTCGTTTCTTCTGATGTTGATTGAGGGATAATTATTGGCCAGGACACTGGAGAAAACTCCCCTGTTCTTCTTCAGAATAGTGCCATGGGATGCAAAACATCCACCCAAGGAGGCAGATGGGGCCTCAGTTTGACATCTTATCTGTGCTCCCTCAGTACTGCACTGCCTTGATTTTTGTGCTCAAGCCCTGGACTGCGACTTGAACCCAGAACCTTGTTATCAACTGAGCCACTTACATTGAGGGGGATGAGCTTTGTATCTACACTAATGAATTACCCCAGTCCCTTTTTTTTGTGAAGTATGGCCAAAAGCGATCTAATAATTCCACCTCCTTTTTCCAGAGCCAGAATTTTGAGTTTCTCTGCCCCTCTGGCTCTTATGATTCACCTGATTGCAACTGTCATGGCCATAAAGTTAAAATATTGAAGTAGAAAAATGTCAGGCACAGCTCCACACAATGTTGGCTCTCACTCTGTCTTCCTTCAGTTCTTTCTTTTTTTTTATTCTACCAGAATATAATCTGTACTTGCTTAGAAAATAAGAATTAAAGCAACACTGGTTTAATGGAATCTGCTCTCCCACTGGATGTCTGCATTTACTGTTCAAATTAAGACCAGGGAAGTGAGGCGAAAGGAAGGGGGGGGAGGTGAGAGTGAGGATGGAACCTTGCTCCAGCGTTAAGATGTATCATTGAGACTCCTGGATTCAAATCTCTGAATGAATATCTAATGGGATCCAATTTTGATCAAGCACTTAATGTTCTTGGTTTCTGGCGCAGCCAATTGGACTGCATCCATCTGTGTGTGCATGTGTATATATTTAAGTGTGTGTTGATTTTTTTTTTTAGCAGTGGGTTTGAGGGTGTGGTTGAAATTCCATTTAATTTATTTTGGGCAGTTTACTGTGAAGAAGTGGAAGTTCGCCAACTCTGGAGCTTGGGTTTGAATCCAGTCCAGAACCATGGACAGAATGTCCACCCTCTTTGCTCAGGGTCTGAGGGCCCTGTACGTAAAATGAATTGCAGGAATGTCGGGGCAGCTCCCGGCAGCTGTGGACCCATGGCGCTAAATATCCAAGGGGTCCTGCACCTGAGCTGGCAGTGCTCCACACTGCCCGAAATATTAAGGTGGTTCATTTCTCAGCGCTGAGGTCCCTCGCCTGCATGAGCGCATGAGTTTCTCAGAGGGGAAAATGGTCACTTTTTCAGGTATGGAGTGTGGGGATGTTTCCCTTTATTTTTTTTAAAAAAAAAAACAGATGTACAGAGTGTGCAGTTGAGCAGATGGTGCTCAAGTTTTATAATTAAAACCATTGATGAGTGACATCGGAGACTGAAAATTACAGCTTTGCCTTGGCCTATCTGCACAACAGTTGGGAGATGCGCAGCAGTCAGGCCCGCAGTCTCGCCAACTGAAATATGAAAGAGACAAACAAATTGCAGATGCTGGAATTCTGAAGTCGAGACAAAAAAAAAAATTGCCGGAAATATACAGCAAGTTAGCCGTCATTTGTAAAGAGAGAAAACAAATTGGCTTCGGTCCTTCATCAGGAACTAAAATATAGAACTGGGGGCATGAGAGCAGGGGGGAGGCATTTAAACCCTGAAGTCAGTCCTAGTTGTGGATAATCCACAACTGGGCTCCGTTTATCCGTCATTGATCCGCTAACCTGTCGAAAATCCGTTAATGTCAGTCTCGAAAGCCGCAATTTCCCAGCAATTCGGGAGAGTTTTCCAGGCTTTTCACTACGCTTTGTGTGGAAAATGTACTTCTGTTTCAATCCTTGGGCTTTATGCTTTCAGGATTTTACTCCAGATTTTTTTTTTTTCCCACTTATCATTTTAAAGACTTAGGGCAGAATTTAGCCCAGGAGACAAAGGTCAGCCCTGCATCACCTGCTTTGGGGAAGGCCTCTCCATATTCAGTGGCATTCAGGCACTTTAATGGCCAGCCATGAGCCTTCCCTGGGATCAAGGACCCTGGGGTTGAAAATCCCACTCACCACCCCCCCCCCCACCCCCGGCAAAGAACTTGCCAGCCAATCAGAGGCCAGCAGCACTCCATTGCAGGAAGGGCCACTGGGAGCGCTAAGGCTTCAGGGGGGGAGAGGAGGTGTGGAGTTGAAAGAAAGGGGAGGGATCTGGCTCTTGGAGGCCTCCCCACATTCCCAATGCCAGGTCTCTCGATCAGGCACCGAGGGAGGAGTTTTTCAGCCTCTCTGCCGGTGGGATTTTCCGGTCCCGCTGAAGTATTTAGAGCGGCTGGCTGTATTTTCTGCCCCCCCCCCCCCTCCCTCCACTGTGATGGAGCCTTAAAATTCCGCCCTGAGTGCCTGACTTGGGGCCAGCCCCCGTTCTCCCCCCGACTCCCCTTCCTCCCCCTCCCCCAGCGCTCCCCCCCACCTCCCCCCCTGCCTATCAGGAGCCCTAAAGCAAACCCAATAAGGGTTTTGCCTTTAGGGTTTCCCTCTTGGCAACTGCCTGCCTGCTGCTTGATGACCAACGATAGTAGGATGAGGCCCTTAAGTGAGCAATGAATGTCCATTTAAGGGCCTCAATTGATGCAGGGCAGGAAGGCCGTCCACTGGCTTTCCTGCCCTGGGCTTAATTGGGATGGAGGCGGGAAGGTGACAGCGTCTTCATCAACCATACTCCCGCTCCATCAAATGCACCCCCCCCATGCAACCAAAATCGCCTCGGGGGAGAACTTTAAGTTCTACCCTGGATCACGTCACCCTTTAATATGATGAACTTTATCTTAGTAAAGTTGCAAAAATAGAAACAGGGTAAAACTACAAACACTGCAATCAGAAGACAGAGTTTAACAGGTTGACCAATAGATCTGTCACACTCTCTCATGCCCCCCATACATGCTCTCGCTCTCATGCTGTAACTCTACAGTGGACATCACCAGATAGGTATCAGGAATGGAAACTCTGGCAGATTTTATAACGCCCCAGTAAAGAAACTGAAGCCAATTATAGCATCCCAACTGAGAATAACTATATCAATATCGAGTGCATTCAAACGCTTCTGGTCTATATGATATTTAACTGGACTTGATGTTTCAGGAGCACTGTACTGGACGGTGGAAACAGAATTCTCAGATGAAAAACTTTACAAGGCTATAGGGAAAGAGTGGAGGAATGAAACTAACTGGATAGTTCTACCAAAGGATGTGCTCTTCTGATTTTTTTTTTTAGCAGGACACCTGCCAGATTGGCAGACTTGGCTATGATTCAATGCTGTGCTCTATATGATGATACACTGGCTAATGTTTGTTTTCCCAGGACAGAACGCATGGCCAGAGATATAACGAAGGAAATGGGAAGTGATCACATTGTAGTCCTCTGTGTGTTGAAGGGAGGTTATAAGTTCTTTGCTGACCTTTTAGACTACATCAAGGCTCTAAATAGGAACCAGGATGAGTCGCTCCCAATGACCATCGACTTCATCAGGTTGAAGAGTTACTGTGTAAGTATTTCCTTTTCAGCCGCAGGAACGTAGGACTTAGGAGCAGCCATTCGGCCCATCAGCCTGCTCCGCCATTCAATAAGATCATGGCTGATCTGATTGTGGTCTCAGCTCCACTTTCCTGTCTGCTCCCCATAATCCTTAACTCCCCTGTTGATTAAAAATCTTATCAAACTCAGCCTTGAATAGGAGATGCTCAGAATGGCCGGTTTCTAACTTGCATATTAAAGGTAAGAAGAATAGAATAATGTACATCGACAAAGTGAACTGAAGTGGATCACACACAAAGAAGTTCAACCAACAAGTCATGATTCCAGGAATAAGGATCTAGATTGTCCTCTATTGATGATTACCGGGACAGGATTTCCAAGTTGGCTCAGCAGCGGGGTTGGGGTGGAGAGTTCTGGGCAGGGTATCCTGGAATGCTGTGTGCTTTTGATCGATTTCTTTTAGTAGGACACCTGTCTGATTGGCAGTCTTGGCTCCCTGCTGGTTGGGGAGTGCAGCACCCCAGGGACAGGTAAGTTTCCTGCTGCTGAAAGATCACAAGGAGTTGGGTGGTGACGGGGTGGTGGTGGCGGGGTGGGGGGGGGGTGGGGGGGGGGGGTGTGAATACGGCATAGTTTGGAGGATTATGGGTTATTCTGGAATTCGGAGACAGATCAGGGAGGGTTGAGACTGATTCAGATCACTGGAAGGAAAGTGGTTAGCTGATGGGCTGGAGACTGCTATCTCACCAGCAATGCTGACAAGGCACTGACCTTTTCCACACAGCAGTCCTTACCGCGTTTTAGCTGCTGGGCTTCCCATATCTCGGGGAAACCTGACTGGCCAATGTTAAATTTAAAACAGAGGTAAAATTTGAAGCGCATAGCTTTATTAAATGAGCAATCTGCCTTCCATGGGAGCAGTTCAGGTGCCCACTTCCCTTAACACCAGGAGTGGGCGAGCTGGGCTCGGTCTTGAGGTTTTTAATAACATGTCCGACCCGAACCCGCCTGTAAACACTGCTACCCTCCCCACTCCTGCCTGATCCAGCATCCTCCAGACACACATTCTCATCCGAGTGAGCAGAACTCATGTGTCGGCATAGGCTAGGAATGTTGGAAGGCCGCTCAACCCATGAGACCTGTCATAGCTGAGCTCACATCTGTGCTCAGTCCAATTGCACACAGATACTTTTGACAGCGGGGGGATCACGGTGGATAATGTTCACTACCAGGATGTCTGATTTCTTTTATTTTCTGCTTCCCTGACCCAGAGCCACTTAAAGCCCATTGTGTTACCTCTTACTGTTACCTCCGGAAAGATCAGTTTACTCAATTCAGGCTGGGGACTGAACCGGGGCCTTGCTGTGTGTGGCAGAGACGCTATGAACTGAGCCAACGAGCAGTGATGCATACCAGAGGATTAATAATGGCCCAACTTCCAGCTCACTGAATTTCATATAGTGTCACACCAACCTCACTTCACAGTTATGATTATTTAACACAAACCAGATAAACTCTCAGACTCCAGCTACAAATATCTTCCTGAGATCTAGAAATGTGAAGTGCAACTGTTCAGTAAATGCTAAAATTACAATGCAAACACACAGCCCACAAGGGGTCGGATAAGTTGGAAGGACTTTTAAGTGGGAACTGAGTTAATTCCTGATGATGTCCCAGCGGATGCTTTAGTATTTGATGATCTCCCCATCTGTTACAAAGTCTTTGCTGCAAAGATGGCTATCCCTCCCTCTCTGTCTTTTACACAGAATGACCAGACCATAGAGGAGGTGAAAGTTATTGGAGGGGATGACCTGTGCATGTTGGCTGGAAAGGTTGGTACAATATTCCCTGTCGATCCCACAATGGTTTAACCAAATGCTTCTGTGTATTGGGGGTGTGCGTGCACGCTGCTGACTGCCTTACAATTATTCCAGGCTTGGAAGCTTGATACACCATAGAGGTTAAATCAGTTCAGTGTATCTGCTTGATTCTGTTGGGTATCATTTGCTACATTCTTCTCTTAAACATAAACATACCAATCACGCAAGCATTGGTGAAACAATAACGTGGCTTCTTTATTTGAAGCCAAGACTAATATTAACTAGGAGGCTGAGTATAATACATTGTTCTGTACTGCTTCTGCTTGTAGACTGAATACAAGTCATGAGACTAATACATGACATCCTGCTGAGGTGGCAGTGATTGACAGCAGTTTTAAGATATGGTTCTCTTAAAGATGCATGCACCTCGTATCACAACGTTATTCAATTTGTACAGGGAATTCCTCTATGGCTTTGTGGTAAACGCACTCCCAGAAGCATCTTGGCCTGCTCACCCATTACCCCCAGCCTCACTGGTCTATCGTGTCCCCTTATCCTCCACTACATTAAATTAAAACTATTTCCCCTGGTCTGCAGTTCCTACCAGGCCTCGGCTCTATTTCTGCCTAAATTCTCGGGCTGGTAACTCCACCTGCATACTCTGTTCTTCTAATGTAACCTTGGGCACATTGCCCTCCAGTTATCCCCAGTGGTGTCAAAACCTTTTATAGGTGACCAGCCCAACTGGACACGAGTGACTTTTGGATCCTAATTCCATTCTTTGAGCCCTCTGAAAACAAGGATGTAAATTTTTAAAATTGGCATCCGGTTAAGCAACATCTCAATGTAAGGATAGTGAATACGGGGGCTAACCATTAATTCTCAACTTTTACATTCTATACCTCCTGCTATGAAACCCAGTTTTTAATTAGCCATTTTTGACCCTTATCCAGTTCGTGGCCAGAATTTTTCTGAGACGACAGAAGTCCTACCACTGGGGCTGAAAGTGGGATGGCGACATTGTTTCAGTGGACGGCGGAACCCGGGGCTGCACTTTACCAGCAGCAACCAATTAAGTGACTGTCCCTGTTAAGGATGGCAGCCTAGCCCCAAGAGCTGCCATTTAATCAGAGGACTGGCAGCGCCACCACTAGCAGTGGACATTGCTGGGGCTGCAGCTACAGAATGAGGGTGCCTCAATGACTGGGCAGTCTCCCTATGCAGCAGTGCCCCCCCCCCAAAAATGCTCTTGGAGGTGGGACATGGTCCTCATTTAGCTATTGTAGCGGCTTCCTTGGCCTGCCAGTGGGCAGCCTGTCTGCCAAGTTTCCCACCACTGGCAAAAGGCACAGTGACAGGAAGATGTTGGAAGCCCATTACCCGCAACCCCCCCCCCCCCCCCCACCCCCAACAACCCCCATCCTCCCATGCCATTTTCTCAGCCTCCCCCACCATCCCAGTCCATTCCCAAAGGCTGGCAAAATATAACTCCATTTCTTTTAAGCCTGATCTATCAAAGCCCTCTTCTATGTCATCCAGGCTTCCTGCATTCAAGGCATTTGTTTTTTTCAACCACGTTGGTGCGAATTTAAAATAACACCGAGAAAGATTGCAACATGGAAAGAGAGTGAGAGAGATTAGAGCCTCGTGGTGAGAGAGAGAGAGAGCGTGATTGCCTACCCAAGGAGGCAAAGAGATGTCAGAGCCTCCCAGATATGGGAGGGGTATTCAGGACTTTGGCTATCACAAAGTGTTGAAGGGAAGAGATACTTGATTCACTGATGGATGACAAATTTCTGGGAGGCAGCCTTGGCAATGGAGGAGATGGGGCAAGTTAGGTTGGAGACCAGAGTCACAGAATTGTTACAGCGCAGAAGGAGGCCATTCGGTCCATCGTGCCTGCACCAGCTCTCCGAATGAGTATTTCACCTAGTACCATTCTCCTGCCTTCTTCCATAACCCTGCACATTGTTTCTTTTCAAATAATCATCTCATTCCTTCTTGAAAGCCTCGATTGAACCTACCTCCACTGCATTCTAGACTCTAACCATTCGCCTGTGTGAAAGAAGTATTTTTCGTATCGCTTTTGCTTGTCTTACCAATGACCTTAAAGCTGTGCCCTCTCGTTTCAATCCTTCTGCCAACGGGGACAGTTTCTCCCTCACTAATCCTGTCCAGGCTCCTCATAATTTTGAATCAAATCTCCTCTCAGCCATCTTTTCTCCTAGGAAAACAGTCCTAACTTCTCTAATCTACCTTCATAGCTGAAGTTTATCATCCCTGGAATCATTTTCATAAACCTCTTATGCAGTCTCTCCGATGCCTCCAAACCTTCCTAAAATGTGGGCCCAGAACTTGGTGCAAGTGCCCCAGCTGAGGTTTAACTAGTGTCTTATGTCAGCTCAACATAACCTCCTTGCTCTTGTAATCTATGCCCCTATTTAAAGCCTGCGATACTGAATGCTTTATTAACTGCTTTCTCAACCTGCCATGTCACCTTTAATGACTTATGCACAGATACACCCAGGCCCCTCTGCTCCTGCACTCCCTTTAGAGTTGTACCCTTTATTCTTGTCTCTTCCTGTTCTTCCTCACATTCCTCTGCATTGAACTTCATCTGCCATCTAACAGCCCCACGCCACCAGCTTGTCTTTGTCTATGGTAGTGAGACTGAGAAGATTAACTGATGAAGATGAGCAACAATGGAGCCAACTAATGTAAGGCCAAAGCTATCGCACTCCTCATGAAGCTGTTCCACTTGTCGGCTCATTTATCAGCAGCTTTGAATAATGCGCAAGCTAATTTTTGATTATTCGGTATAAAGCCACTGAAACTTAAAATTGTTTTTAATCTTTTTTCCCCCTATGCTTGCACATGATGTAGAATGTTCTAATTGTTGAGGTAAGTCAATTGTATTCTCCTTTTCTTAATGCTGTGTGGGGTATGTGGTTTAATATTTTTAACAGGCTAGAGGTCTCCTAGTTTTATTGGAAATAGGTTTTTGTGTATTATCAATTTTAATTTCTCATCCTTGATTTCAAATCCCCTCACTAGCCTCACTCCTCACTATCTCCGTAAACTCTTTCAACCCCTACAAAATCTCCGTCCCCTTCCAGCACTGGCCTATTGTGTATCCCCATTGGCAAGCCATCCCTTCAGCTGTGTCAGCCCTCAGCTCTGGAATTCTCTCCCCATTCCTCTCCAGCTCTCTCCCTCAGCTCTGGAATTCCCCACCACCGCCCCCCACACCCCCACCCCACCCCCCCCCCCCCCCCCAGTCCTTTCCACCACTTGATCTCCTCCTCAAAGGCATTCCTTAAAACCTACCCCTTTTGACCAAGCTTTTGGCCATTTGCCTTAAACCCTCTTATATGGCTCAGTGTCAGATTTTGTTGATAATGCGCCCATAAACTGCCGTGAGATGTTTTACTTTCTTAACTTGCATTTAGTTAGTGCCTTTAACAACAAATTGTTTGTTGTCTGTTTTGAGACCATGTTAGCATTGTGAGAATGGATGTTTTTTTTTTAATATTCTTGGGGAATATGGTGTTATTCTGTGAAGAGGTGTGTGCCTATGTGTGTAAATGATTTAATCATGCTGGGGAAAGGTTTACTAGAGGCATGTTGGCTGGGAGGTTTAGACATAAAAGGATAGAGGCATTAGGTTTGTGCATTTATAAAAGGGGGGGGGGTTGAGGTACAAGTAATAGGTTGACCTAACACCTGCATTTTTAGTTAAGGTTGAGAGTTCATTTGAATATCAAAGGGAAGTTAGAGGTGACTAGAAACATCTTTGCATCTCACAGGAGTTCCATGGGTAGACAGAAGAGGTTATATTACATTTTATTGACCCGAAAGCAGAGACGAAATAAAAACATGAACGATTTCATATTGGATAGAATTTGAGTTTCAAAGAGAAGTGAGAACAATGGAACCTGAGATGAAAGGGGGCAAAAGGTTATTTTAGAGTTACTGTGGAGATCCTAAGGGTTGGCAGTCGTTGGCTGTGTGAAGAAGATCTCCTGGAGCAGCTCTAGGCTGGGAGAAGATGAAGTTTGAATCAGGCATCCAGTCAAGCCAGGAAAGTCTTGGGCTGCAAAAAGCAGTCTTGTTCTGAAGTCTTGGATTTGAAGAGGTCATGTGGTATGCCTTTATTAAAGCTACAGCAATTTGCCTTGGGTAACATTGCTGGACTTTTACAGTGAAGCATCCAAAAGGGAGCATTGCCTGGAAGGTGGTTACTTGTGGGTCTGATCAAGTAGGGAGTCTTTTGGGAGGAATGTTGTTTACAACTAACTTTAACTGTGTAACTGTAATCTTTGTATTCTTATGTTCTGTTTTCTTCTTGTTAATAAAACTTTTTACTACTTAATTTTTAAAATTCTAAACATA
>JANJGN010003707.1:0-37500 GCA_026770705.1 Isurus oxyrinchus | reverse complement strand
TCTGTCTCTCTCTCTCTCTCACTTTCTCTGTCTCTCTCTCTCTCTCACTTTCTCTTTCTCTCTCTCTCACTTTCTCTGTCTCTCTCTCTCTCACTTTCTCTGTCTCTCTCTCTCTCTCACTTTCTCTGTCTCTCTCTTTCTCACTTTCTCTGTCTCTCTCTCTCTCTCTCTCACTTTCTCTGTCTCTCTCTCTCTCTCTGTCTCTCTCTCTCTCACTCACTTTCTCTGTCTCTCTCTCTCACTTTCTCTGTCTCTCTCTCTCTCTCACTTTCTCTGTCTCTCTCTCTCTCACTTTCTCTGTCTCTCTCTCTCTCACTTTCTCTGTCTCTCTCTCTCTCTCACTTTCTCTGTCTCTCTCTCTCTCTCACTTTCTCTGTCTCTCTCTCTCTCACTTTCTCTGTCTCTCTCTCTCTCACTTTCTCTGTCTCTCTCTCTCACTTTCTCTGTCTCTCTCTCTCTCACTTTCTCTGTCTCTCTCTCTCACTTTCTCTGTCTCTCTCTCTCTCACTTTCTCTGTCTCTCTCTCTCTCACTTTCTCTGTCTCTCTCTCTCTCACTTTCTCTGTCTCTCTCTCTCTCACTTTCTCTGTCTCTCTCTCACTTTCTCTGTCTCTCTCTCTCTCTCTCACTTCCTCTGTCTCTCTCTCTCTCACTTTCTTTATCTCTCTCTCTCACTTTCTCTGTCTCTCTCTCTCACTTTCTCTGTCTCTCTCTCACTTTCTCTGTCTCTCTCTCTCTCTCTCACTTCCTCTGTCTCTCTCTCTCTCACTTTCTTTATCTCTCTCTCTCACTTTCTCTGTCTCTCTCTCTCTCACTTTCTCTGTCTCTCTCTCTCACTTTCTCTCTCTCTCTCTCTCTCACTTTCTCTGTCCTCTCTCTCTCTCTCACTTTCTCTGTCTCTCTCTCTCTCTCACTTTCTCTGTCTCTCTCTCTCTCTCACTTCTCTGTCTCTCTCTCTCTCTCACTTTCTCTGTCTCTCTCTCTCTCTCTCACTTTCTCTCTCTCTCTCTCTCACTTTCTCTGTCTCTCTCTCTCTCTCTCACTTTCTCTGTCTCTCTCTCTCACTTTCTCTGTCTCTCTCTTTTTCTCACTTTCTCTGTCTCTCTCTCTCTCACTTTCTCTGTCTCTCTCTTTTTCTCACTTTCTCTGTCTCTCTCTCTCTCACTTTCTCTGTCTCTCTCTCTCTCACTTTCTCTGTCTCTCTCTCTCTCACTTTCTCTCTCTCTCTCACTTTCTCTCTCTCTCTTTTTCTCACTTTCTCTATCTCTCACTTTCTCTCTCTCTCACTTTCACTCTCTCTCACTTTCTCTCTCTCTCTCTCACTTTCTCTCTCTCTCACTTTCTCTCTCTCACTCTCCCTCTCACTTTCTCTCTCTCTCACTTTCTCTCTCTCTCACTTTCTCTCTCTCACTCTCCCTCTCACTTTCTCTCTCTCACTTTCTCTGTCTCTCTCACTTTCTCTATTTCTCATATTCTCTCTCTCTCACTCTCTCTCTCTCACTCTCTCCCTCTCTCTCACTTTCTCTTTCTCTCTCTCTCTCACTTTCTCTGTCTCTCTCTCTCACTTTCTCTGTCTCTCTCTCTCTCTCTCTCTCTCAATTTCTCTGTCTCTCTCTCTCTCTCTCATTTTCTCTGTCTCTCTCTCTCTCACTTTCTCTGTCTCTCTCTCTATCTCACTTTCTCTGTCTCTCTCTCTCTCACTTTCTCTGTCTCTCTCTCTCTCACTTCTCTGTCTCTCTCTCTCTCACTTTCTCTGTCTCTCTCTCTCTCACTTTCTCTGTCTCTCTCTCTCTCTCACTTTCTCTGTCTCTCTCTCTCACTTTCTTTATCTCTCTCTCTCACTTTCTCTGTCTCTCTCTCTCACTTTCTCTGTCTCTCTCTCACTTTCTCTGTCTCTCTCTCTCTCTCTCACTTCCTCTGTCTCTCTCTCTCTCACTTTCTTTATCTCTCTCTCTCACTTTCTCTGTCTCTCTCTCTCTCACTTTCTCTGTCTCTCTCTCTCTCACTTTCTCTGTCTCTCTCTCTCTCACTTTCTCTGTCTCTCTCTCTCTCACTTTCTCTGTCTCTCTCTCACTTTCTCTGTCTCTCTCCCTCTCTCTCACTTTCTCTTTCTCTCTCTCTCTCACTTTCTCTGTCTCTCTCTCTCACTTTCTCTGTCTCTCTCTCTCTCTCTCTCTCAATTTCTCTGTCTCTCTCTCTCTCTCTCATTTTCTCTGTCTCTCTCTCTCTCACTTTCTCTGTCTCTCTCTCTATCTCACTTTCTCTGTCTCTCTCTCTCTCACTTTCTCTGTCTCTCTCTCTCTCACTTTCTCTGTCTCTCTCTCTCTCACTTTCTCTGTCTCTCTCTCTCACTTTCTCTGTCTCTCTCTCTCTCACTTTCTCTGTCTCTCTCTCTCTCACTTTCTCTGTCTCTCTCTCTCTCACTTCCTCTGTCTCTCTCTCTCTCACTTTCTTTATCTCTCTCTCTCACTTTCTCTGTCTCTCTCTCTCACTTTCTCTGTCTCTCTCTCACTTTCTCTGTCTCTCTCTCTCTCTCTCACTTCCTCTGTCTCTCTCTCTCTCACTTTCTTTATCTCTCTCTCTCACTTTCTCTGTCTCTCTCTCTCACTTTCTCTGTCTCTCTCTCACTTTCTCTGTCTCTCTCTCTCTCTCTCACTTCCTCTGTCTCTCTCTCTCTCACTTTCTTTATCTCTCTCTCTCACTTTCTCTGTCTCTCTCTCTCACTTTCTCTCTCTCTCTCTCACTTTCTCTGTCTCTCTCTCTCACTTTCTCTGTCTCTCTCTCTCACTTTCTCTGTCTCTCTCTCTCTCACTTTCTCTGTCTCTCTCTCTCTCACTTTCTCTGTCTCTCTCTCTCTCTCTCTCACTTTCTCTGTCTCTCTCTCTATCTCACTTTCTCTGTCTCTCTCTCTCTCACTTTCTCTGTCTCTCTCTCTCTCTCACTTTCTCTGTCTCTCTCTCTCACTTTCTCTGTCTCTCTCTCTCTCTCACTTTCTCTGTCTCTCTCTCTCACTTTCTCTGTCTCTCTCTCTCACTTTCTCTATCTCTCTCTCTCTCTCACTTTCTCTGTCTCTCTCTCTATCTCACTTTCTCTGTCTCTCTCTCTCTCACTTTCTCTGTCTCTCTCTCTCTCTCACTTTCTCTGTCTTTCTCTCTCTCACTTTCTCTGTCTCTCTCTCTCTCACTTTCTCTGTCTCTCTCTCACTTTCTCTGTCTCTCTCTCTCTCACTTTCTCTGTCTCTCTCTCTCACTTTCTCTGTCTCTCTCTATCTCACTTTCTCTGTCTCTCTCTCTCTCACTTTCTCTGTCTCTCTCTCTCACTTTCTCTGTCTCTCTCTCACTTTCTCTGTCTCTCTCTCTCTCACTTTCTCTGTCTCTCTCTCTCACTTTCTCTGTCTCTCTCTATCTCACTTTCTCTGTCTCTCTCTCTCTCACTTTCTCTGTCTCTCTCTCTCACTTTCTCTGTCTCTCTCTCACTTTCTCTGTCTCTCTCTAACTTTCTCTGTCTCTCTCTCTCTGTCTCTTTCTCTATCTCTCACTTTCTCTGTCTCTCTCTCTCTCACTTTCTCTGTCTCTCTCTCTCTCACTTTCTCTGTCTCTCTCTCACTCTCTCACTTTCTCTGTCTCTCTCTCTCTCACTTTCTCTGTCTCTCTCTCACTCTCTCACTTTCTCTGTCTCTCTCTCTCTCACTTTCTCTGTTTCTCTCTCTCTCTCACTTTCTCTGACTCTCTCTCTCTCACTTTCTCTGTCTCTCTCTCTCACTTTCTCTCTCTCTCTCTCACTTTCTCTGTCTCTCTCTCTCACTTTCTCTGTCTCTCTCTCACTTTCTCTGTCTCTCTCTCTCACTTTCTCTGTCTCTCTCTCTCTCTTTCTCTCTCTCTCTCACTTTCTCTGTCTCTCTCTCTCTCTCACTTTCTCTGTCTCTCTCTCTCTCACTTTCTCTGTCTCTCTCTCTCTCACTTTCTCTGTCTCTCTCTCTCTCTCTCACTTTCTCTGTCTCTCTCTCTCTCACTTTCTCTGTTTCTCTCTCTCACTTTCTCTGTCTCTCTCTCTCACTTTCTCTGTCTCTCTCTCTCACTTTCTCTGTCTCTCTCTCACTTTCTCTGTCTCTCTCTCTCTCTTTCTCTCTCTCTCTCACTTTCTCTGTCTCTCTCTCTCTCTCACTTTCTCTGTCTCTCTCTCTCTCACTTTCTCTGTCTCTCTCTCTCTCACTTTCTCTGTCTCTCTCTCTCTCTCTCACTTTCTCTGTCTCTCTCTCTCTCACTTTCTCTGTCTCTCTCTCTCACTTTCTCTGTCTCTCTCTCACTTTCTCTGTCTCTCTCTCTCTCTTTCTCTCTCTCTCTCACTTTCTCTGTCTCTCTCTCTCTCTCACTTTCTCTGTCTCTCTCTCTCTCACTTTCTCTGTCTCTCTCTCTCTCACTTTCTCTGTCTCTCTCTCTCTCTCTCACTTTCTCTGTCTCTCTCTCTCTCACTTTCTCTGTTTCTCTCTCTCACTTTCTCTGTCTCTCTCTCTCACTTTCTCTGTCTCTCTCTCTCTCTCTTTCTCTGTCTCTCTCTCTCTCTCTCTTTCTCTGTCTCTCTCTCTCTCTCTCAGTCTCTCTCTTTCTCACTTTCTCTCTTTCTCACTTTCTCTATCTCTCACTTTCTCTCTCTCACTTTATCTCTCTCTCTCTCACATTCTCTCTCTCTCACTTTCTCTCTCTCTCACTTTCTCTCTCTCACTTTCTCTCTCTCTCACTTTCTCTCTCTCTCACTTTCTCTCTCTCTCTCTCTCTCTGTCTCTCTCTCACTTTCTCTGTCTCACTCTCACTTTCTCTGTCTCACTCTCACTTTCTCTGTCTCTCTTTCTCTCTCTCTCACTATCTCTGTCTCTCTCTCTCTCACTTTCTCTGTCTCTCTCTCACTTTCTGTCTCTCTCTCACTTTCTCTGTCTCTCTCTCTCTCTCACTTTCTCTGTCTCTCTCTCTCTCACTTTCTCTGTCTCTCTCTCTCTCTCACTTTCTCTGTCTCTCTCTCTCACTATCTCTGTCTCTCTCTCTCTCACTTTCTCTGTCTCTCTCTCACTTTCTCTGTCTCTCTCTCTCTCTCACTTTCTCTGTCTCTCTCTCTCACTTTCTCTGTCTCTCTCTCACTTTCTGTCTCTCTCTCACTTTCTCTGTCTCTCTCTCACTTTCTGTCTCTCTCTCACTTTCTCTGTCTCTCTCTCACTTTATCTCTCTCTCTCTCACATTCTCTCTCTCTCACTTTCTGTCTCTCTCTCACTTTCTCTGTCTCTCTCTCTCTCTCACTTTCTGTCTCTCTCTCACTTTCTCTGTCTCTCTCTCTCTCTCACTTTCTCTCTCTCTCTCTCTCACTTTCTCTGTCTCTCTCTCTCACTTTCTCTGTCTCTCTATCTCTCACTTTCTCTGTCTCTCTCTCTCACTTTCTCTGTCTCTCTCTCTCACTTTCTCTGTCTCTCTCTCTCTCTCACTTTCTCTGTCTCTCTCTCTCTCTCACTTTCTCTGTCTCTCTCTCTCACTTTCTCTGTCTCTCTCTCTCTCTCACTTTCTCTGTCTCTCTCTCTCTCTCACTTTCTCTGTCTCTCTCTCTCACTTTCTCTGTCTCTCTCTCTCTCACTTTCTTTGTCTCTCTCTCTCATACTTTATCTGTCTCTCTCTCTCACTTTCTCTGTCTCTCTCTCTCTCACACTTTCTCTGTCTCTCTATCTCTCACTTTCTCTGTCTCTCTCTCTCACTTTCTCTGTCTCTCTCTCTCACTTTCTCTGTCTCTCTCTCTCTCTCACTTTCTCTGTCTCTCTCTCTCTCTCACTTTCTCTGTCTCTGTCTCTCACTTTCTCTGTCTCTCTCTCTCACTTTCTCTGTCTCTCTCTCTCTCACTTTCTCTGTCTCTCTCTCTCTCTCACTTTCTCTGTCTCTCTCTCTCACTTTCTCTGTCTCTCTCTCTCTCACACTTTCTCTGTCTCTCTCTCTCTCTCTCACTTTCTCTGTCTCTCTCTCTCTCTCACTTTCTCTGTCTCTCTCTCTCTCACTTTTTATGTCTCTCTCTCTTTCTCTATCTCTCACTTTCTCTGTCTCTCTCTCTTTCTCTATCTCTCACTTTCTCTGTCTCTCTCTCTTTCTCTATCTCTCACTTTCTCTCTTTCTCTCACTTTCTCTCTCTCTCTCTCTCTCTCTTTCTCTATCTCTCACTTTCTCTGTCTCTCTCTCTCTCTCACTTTCTCTGTCTCTCTCTCTCTCTCTCTCACTTTCTCTGTCTCTCTCTCTCTCACTTTCTCTGTCTCTCTCTCTCTCTCACTTTCTCTGTCTCTCTCTCTCTCTCTCACTTTCTCTGTCTCTCTCTCTCTCACTTTCTCTGTCTCTCTCTCTCTCACTTTCTCTGTCTCTCTCTCTCACTTTCTCTGTCTCTCTCTCTCTCTCTTTCTCTATCTCTCACTTTCTCTGTCTCTCTCTCTCTCTCACTTTCTCTGTCTCTCTCTCTCTCTCTCTCACTTTCTCTGTCTCTCTCTCTCTCACTTTCTCTGTCTCTCTCTCTCTCACTTTCTCTGTCTCTCTCTCTTTCTCTATCTCTCACTTTCTCTCTTTCTCTCACTTTCTCTCTCTCTCTCTCTCTCTCTCTTTCTCTATCTCTCACTTTCTCTGTCTCTCTCTCTCTCTCACTTTCTCTGTCTCTCTCTCTCTCTCTCACTTTCTCTGTCTCTCTCTCTCTCACTTTCTCTGTCTCTCTCTCTTTCTCTATCTCTCACTTTCTCTCTTTCTCTCACTTTCTCTCTCTCTCTCTCTCTCTCTTTCTCTATCTCTCACTTTCTCTGTCTCTCTCTCTCTCTCACTTTCTCTGTCTCTCTCTCTCTCACTTTCTCTGTCTCGCTCTCTCACTTTCTCTCTCTCTCTCTCTCTCACTTTCTCTGTCTCTCTCTCTCTCTCACTTTCTCTGTCTCTCTCTCTCTCTCTTTCTCTATCTCTCACTTTCTCTGTCTCTCTCTCTCTCACTTTCTCTGTCTCTCTCTCTCTCTCTCTCACTTTCTCTGTCTCTCTCTCTCTCACTTTCTCTGTCTCTCTCTCTTTCTCTATCTCTCACTTTCTCTCTTTCTCTCACTTTCTCTCTCTCTCTCTCTCTTTCTCTATCTCTCACTTTCTCTGTCTCTCTCTCTCTCTCACTTTCTCTGTCTCTCTCTCTCACTTTCTCTGTCTCTCTCTCTCTCACTTTCTCTCTCTCTCTCTCACTTTCTCTGTCTCTCTCTCTCACTTACTCTGTCTCTCTCTCTCACTTTCTCTGTCTCTCTCTCTCTCTCACTTTCTCTGTCTCTCTCTCTCACTTTCTCTGTCTCTCTCTCTCTCTCACTTCCTCTGTCTCTCTCTCTCACTTTCTCTGTCTCTCTCTCTCACTTTCTCTGTCTCTCTCTCTCTCACTTTCTCTGTCTCTCTCTCTCACTTTCTCTGTCTCTCTCTCTCACTTTCTCTGTCTAGCTCTCTCTCTCTCACTTTCTCTGTCTCTCTCTCTCACTTTCTCTGTCTCTCTCTCTCTCACTTTCTCTGTCTCTCTCTCTCTCTCACTTTCTCTGTCTCTCTCTCTCACTTTCTCTGTCTCTCTCTCTCACTTTCTCTGTCTCTCTCTCCCTCTCACTTTCTCTGTCTCTCTCTCTTTCTCTCTCTCTGACTTTCTCTGTCTCTCTCTCTCACTTTCTCTGTCTCTCTCTCTCTCACTTTCTCTCTCTCTCTCTCTCTCTCTCTCACTTTCTCTGTCTCTCTCTCTCACTTTCTCTGTCTCTCTCTCTCTCACTTTCTCTGTCTCTCTCTCTCTCTCACTTTCTCTGTCTCTCTCTCTCTCACTTTCTCTGTCTCTCTCTCTCTCTCTCACTTTCTCTGTCTCTCTCTCTCTCTCTCACTTTCTATGTCTCTCTCTCTCTCTCTCACTTTCTCTGTCTCTCTCTCTCACTTTCTCTGTCTCTCTCTTTTTCTCACTTTCTCTGTCTCTCTCTCTCTCACTTTCTCTGTCTCTCTCTCTCACTATCTCTGTCTCTCTCTCTCTCACTTTCTTTCTCTCCCTCTTTTTCTCACTTTCTCTATCTCTCACTTTCTCTCTCTCTCACTTTCTCTCTCTCACTCTCCCTCTCACTTTCTCTCTCTCACTTTCTCTCTCTCTCACTTTCTCTGTCTCACTCTCCCTCTCACTTTCTCTGTCTCTCTCTCTCTCACTTTCTTTCTCTCCCTCTTTTTCTCACTTTCTCTATCTCTCACTTTCTCTCTCTCTCACTTTCTCTCTCTCACTCTCTCTCTCACTTTCTCTCTCTCACTTTCTCTGTCTCTCTCACTTTCTCTCTCTCTCACATTCTCTCTCACTCACTGTCTCTCTCTCACTCTCTCCCGCTCTCTCACTTTCTCTTTCTCTCTCTCTCTCACTTTCTCTGTCTCTCTCTCTCACTTTCTCTGTCTCTCTCTCTCTCTCACTTTCTCTGTCTCTCTCTCTCTCTCTCATTTTCTCTGTCTCTCTCTCTCATTTTCTCTGTCTCTCTCTATCTCACTTTCTCTGTCTCTCTCTCTCTAACTTTCTCTGTTTCTCTCTCTCACTTTCTCTCTCTCTCTCACTTTCTCTGTCTCTCTCTCTCTCACTTTCTGTCTCTCTCTCTCACTTTCTCTGTCTCTCTCTCTCTCTCTTTCTCTGTCTCTCTCTCTCTCTCTCAGTCTCTCTCTCTCTCACTTTCTCTGTCTCTCTCTCTCTCTCTCTCAGTCTCTCTCTTTCTCACTTTCTCTATCTCTCACTTTCTCTCTCTCACTTTCTCTCTCTCTCTCTCACATTCTCTCTCTCTCACTTTCTCTCTCTCTCACTTTCTCTCTCTCTCACTTTCTCTCTCTCTCTCACTTTCTTTCTCTCTCACTTTCTCTCTCTCTCTCACTTTCTCTCTCTCTCACTTTCTCTGTCTCTCTCTCTCTCTCTCACTTTCTCTGTCTCTCTCTCTCTCACTTTCTCTGTCTCTCTCTCTCTCTCTCACTTTCTCTGTCTCTCTCTCTCTCACTTTCTCTGTCTCTCTCTCTCTAACTTTCTCTGTTTCTCTCTCTCACTTTCTCTGTCTCTCTCTCTCTCTCTCACTTTCTCTGTCTCTCTCTCTCTCACTTTCTCTGTCTCTCTCTCTCTCTCACTTTCTCTGTCTCTCTCTCTCACTATCTCTGTCTCTCTCTCTCTCACTTTCTCTGTCTCTCTCTCACTTTCTGTCTCTCTCTCACTTTCTCTGTCTCTCTCTCTCTCACTTTCTCTGTCTCTCTCTCACTTTCTGTCTCTCTCTCACTTTCTCTGTCTCTCTCTCACTTTCTGTATCTCTCTCACTTTCTCTGTCTCTCTCTCTCACTCTCTCACTATCTCTGTCTCTCTCTCTCTCACTTTCTCTGTCTCTCTCTCTCTCTCACTTTCTCTGTCTCTCTCTCTCTCACTTTCTCTGTCTCTCTCTCTCTCTCACTTTCTCTGTCTCTCTCTCTCACTATCTCTGTCTCTCTCTCTCTCACTTTCTCTGTCTCTCTCTCTCACTATCTCTGTCTCTCTCTCTCTCACTTTCTCTGTCTCTCTCTCTCTCTGTCTCTCTCACTTTCTCTGTCTCTCTCTCTCTCACTTTCTCTGTCTCTCTCTCACTTTCTGTCTCTCTCTCACTTTCTCTGTCTCTCTCTCACTTTCTGTCTCTCTCTCACTTTCTCTGTCTCTCTCTCTCTCACTTTCTCTGTCTCTCTCTCTCTCACTTTCTCTGTCTCTCTCTCTCTCACTTTCTCTGTCTCTCTCTCTCTCACTTTCTCTGTCTCTCTCTCTCACTTTCTCTGTCTCTCTCTCTCACTTTCTCTGTCTCTCTCTCTCTCTCACTTTCTCTGTCTCTCTCTCTCACTTTCTCTGTCTCTCACTCTCTCTCACTTTCTTTGTCTCTCTCTCTCACACTTTCTCTGTCTCTCTCTCTCACTTTCTCTGTCTCTCTCTCTCTCTCACTTTCTCTGTCTCTCTCTCTCACTTTCTCTGTCTCTCACTCTCTCTCACTTTCTCTGTCTCTCTCTCTCACTTTCTCTGTCTCTCTCTCTCACTTTCTCTGTCTCTCTCTCTCACTTTCTCTGTCTCTCTCTCTCAATTTCTCTGTCTCTCTCTCTCTCACACTTTCTCTGTCTCTCTCTCTCTCTCACTTTCTCTGTCTCTCTCTCTCTCTCACTTTCTCTGTCTCTCTCTCTTTCTCTATCTCTCACTTTCTCTGTCTCTCTCTCTTTCTCTATCTCTCACTTTCTCTCTTTCTCTCACTTTCTCTGTCTCTCTCTCTCTCACTTTCTCTGTCTCTCTCTCTCTCTCACTTTCTCTGTCTCTCTCTCTCTCACTTTCTCTGTCTCTCTCTCTCTCACTTTCTCTGTCTCTCTCTCTCTCACTTTCTCTGTCTCTCTCTCTCTCACTTTCTCTGTCTCTCTCTCTCTCTCACTTTCTCTGTCTCTCTCTCTCACTTTCTCTGTCTCTCTCTCTCTCACTTTCTCTGTCTCTCTCTCTCTCACTTTCTCTGTCTCTCTCTCTCTCACTTTCTCTGTCTCTCTCTCTCTCACTTTCTCTGTCTCTGTCTCTCTCTCTCACTTTCTCTGTCTCTCTCTCTCTCACTTTCTCTGTCTCTCTCTCTCTCACTTTCTCTGTCTCTCTCTCTCACTTTCTCTGTCTCTCTCTCTCACTTTCTCTGTCTCTCTCTCTCTCTCACTTTCTCTGTCTCTCTCTCTCACTTTCTCTGTCTCTCTCTCTCTCTCACTTTCTCTGTCTCTCTCTCTCTCACTTTCTCTGTCTCTCTCTCTCTCTCACTTTCTCTGTCTCTCTCTCTCACTTTCTCTGTCTCTCTCTCTCTCTCACTTTCTCTGTCTCTCTCTCTCTCACTTTCTCTGTCTCTCTCTCTCTCACTTTCTCTGTCTCTCTCTCTCTCACTTTCTCTGTCTCTGTCTCTCTCACTTTCTCTGTCTCTCTCTCTCACTTTCTCTGTCTCTCTCTCTCTCTCACTTTCTCTGTCTCTCTCTCTTTCTCTCTCTCTGACTTTCTCTGTCTCTCTCTCTCACTTTCTCTGTCTCTCTCTCTCTCACTTTCTCTCTCTCTCTCTCTCTCACTTTCTCTGTCTCTCTCTCTCTCTCACTTTCTCTGTCTCTCTCTCTCTCTCACTTTCTCTGTCTCTCTCTCTCTCTCACTTTCTCTGTCTCTCTCTCTCTCTCTCACTTTCTCTGTCTCTCTCTCTCACTTTCTCTCTCTCTCTCTCTCACTTTCTCTGTCTCTCTCTCTCTCTCTCACTTTCTCTGTCTCTCTCTCTCACTTTCTCTGTCTCTCTCTTTTTCTCACTTTCTCTGTCTCTCTCTCTCTCACTTTCTCTGTCTCTCTCTTTTTCTCACTTTCTCTGTCTCTCTCTCTCTCACTTTCTCTGTCTCTCTCTCTCTCACTTTCTCTGTCTCTCTCTCTCTCACTTTCTCTCTCTCTCTCACTTTCTCTCTCTCTCTTTTTCTCACTTTCTCTATCTCTCACTTTCTCTCTCTCTCACTTTCACTCTCTCTCACTTTCTCTCTCTCTCTCTCACTTTCTCTCTCTCTCACTTTCTCTCTCTCACTCTCCCTCTCACTTTCTCTCTCTCTCACTTTCTCTCTCTCTCACTTTCTCTCTCTCACTCTCCCTCTCACTTTCTCTCTCTCACTTTCTCTGTCTCTCTCACTTTCTCTATCTCTCATATTCTCTCTCTCTCACTCTCTCTCTCTCACTCTCTCCCTCTCTCTCACTTTCTCTTTCTCTCTCTCTCTCACTTTCTCTGTCTCTCTCTCTCACTTTCTCTGTCTCTCTCTCTCTCTCTCTCTCAATTTCTCTGTCTCTCTCTCTCTCTCTCATTTTCTCTGTCTCTCTCTCTCTCACTTTCTCTGTCTCTCTCTCTATCTCACTTTCTCTGTCTCTCTCTCTCTCACTTTCTCTGTCTCTCTCTCTCACTTTCTCTGTCTCTCTCTCTCACTTTCTCTGTCTCTCTCTCTCACTTTCTCTGTCTCTCTCTCTCTCACTTTCTCTGTCTCTCTCTCTCTCACTTTCTCTGTCTCTCTCTCTCTCTCACTTTCTCTGTCTCTCTCTCTCTCACTTTCTCTGTCTCTCTCTCTCTCACTTTCTCTGTCTCTCTCTCTCACTTTCTCTGTCTCTCTCTCTCTCACTTTCTCTGTCTCTCTCTCTCACTTTCTCTGTCTCTCTCTCTCTCACTTTCTCTGTCTCTCTCTCTCTCACTTTCTCTGTCTCTCTCTCACTTTCTCTGTCTCTCTCTCTCTCTCTCACTTCCTCTGTCTCTCTCTCTCTCACTTTCTTTATCTCTCTCTCTCACTTTCTCTGTCTCTCTCTCTCACTTTCTCTGTCTCTCTCTCACTTTCTCTGTATCTCTCTCTCTCTCTCACTTCCTCTGTCTCTCTCTCTCTCACTTTCTTTATCTCTCTCTCTCACTTTCTCTGTCTCTCTCTCTCACTTTCTCTCTCTCTCTCTCACTTTCTCTGTCTCTCTCTCTCACTTTCTCTGTCTCTCTCTCTCACTTTCTCTGTCTCTCTCTCTCTCACTTTCTCTGTCTCTCTCTCTCTCACTTTCTCTGTCTCTCTCTCTCACTTTCTCTATCTCTCTCTCTATCTCACTTTCTCTGTCTCTCTCTCTCTCACTTTCTCTGTCTCTCTCTCTCTCTCTCACTTTCTCTATCTCTCTCTCTCTCTCACTTTCTCTGTCTCTCTCTCTATCTCACTTTCTCTGTCTCTCTCTCTCTCACTTTCTCTGTCTCTCTCTCTCTCTCACTTTCTCTGTTTCTCTCTCTCACTTTCTCTGTCTCTCTCTCTCACTTTCTCTGTCTCTCTCTCTCTGTCTCTTTCTCTATCTCTCACTCTCTCTGTCTCTCTCTCTCTCACTTTCTCTGTCTCTCTCTCTCTCACTTTCTCTGTCTCTCTCTCTCTCACTTTCTCTGTCTCTCTCTCTCACTTTCTCTGTCTCTCTCTCTCACTTTCTCTGTCTCTCTCTCTCACTTTCTCTGTCTCTCTCTCACTTTCTCTGTCTCTCTCTCTCTCACTTTCTCTGTCTCTCTCTCTCACTTTCTCTGTCTCTCTCTATCTCACTTTCTCTGTCTCTCTCTCTCTCACTTTCTCTGTCTCTCTCTCTCACTTTCTCTGTCTCTCTCTCACTTTCTCTGTCTCTCTCTCACTTTCTCTGTCTCTCTCTAACTTTCTCTGTCTCTCTCTCTCTCTCACTTTCTCTGTCTCTCTCTCTCTCACTTTCTCTGTTTCTCTCTCTCTCTCACTTTCTCTGTCTCTCTCTCTCTCACTTTCTCTGTCTCTCTCTCTCACTTTCTCTCTCTCTCTCTCACTTTCTCTGTATCTCTCTCTCTCACTTTCTCTGTCTCTCTCTCTCACTTTCTCTGTCTCTCTCTCACTTTCTCTGTCTCTCTCTCTCACTTTCTCTGTCTCTCTCTCACTTTCTCTGTCTCTCTCTCTCTCTTTCTCTCTCTCTCTCACTTTCTCTGTCTCTCTCTCTCTCTCACTTTCTCTGTCTCTCTCTCTCTCACTTTCTCTGTCTCTCTCTCTCTCTCTCACTTTCTCTGTCTCTCTCTCTCTCACTTTCTCTGTCTCTCTCTCTCTCTCACTTTCTCTGTCTCTCTCTCTCTCACTTTCTCTGTCTCTCTCTCTCTCTCTCACTTTCTCTGTCTCTCTCTCTCTCACTTTCTCTGTCTCTCTCTCTCTCTCACTTTCTCTGTCTCTCTCTCTCTCACTTTCTCTGTCTCTCTCTCTCTCTCTCACTTTCTCTGTCTCTCTCTCTCTCACTTTCTCTGTCTCTCTCTCTCTCTCACTTTCTCTGTCTCTCTCTCTCACTTTCTCTGTTTCTCTCTCTCACTTTCTCTGTCTCTCTCTCTCTCACTTTCTGTCTCTCTCTCTCACTTTCTCTGTCTCTCTCTCTCTCTCTTTCTCTGTCTCTCTCTCTCTCTCTCAGTCTCTCTCTTTCTCACTTTCTCTCTTTCTCACTTTCTCTATCTCTCACTTTCTCTCTCTCACTTTATCTCTCTCTCTCTCACATTCTCTCTCTCTCACTTTCTCTCTCTCTCACTTTCTCTCTCTCACTTTCTCTCTCTCTCACTTTCTCTCTCTCTCACTTTCTCTCTCTCTCTCTCTCTCTGTCTCTCTCTCACTTTCTCTGTCTCTCTCTCACTTTCTCTGTCTCTCTCTCTTTCTCTCTCTCTCACTTTCTCTGTCTCTCTCTCTCTCACTTTCTCTGTCTCTCTCTCTCTCACTATCTCTGTCTCTCTCTCTCTCACTTTCTCTGTCTCTCTCTCACTTTCTGTCTCTCTCTCACTTTCTCTGTCTCTCTCTCTCTCTCACTTTCTCTGTCTCTCTCTCTCTCACTTTCTCTGTCTCTCTCTCTCTCTCACTTTCTCTGTCTCTCTCTCTCACTATCTCTGTCTCTCTCTCTCTCACTTTCTCTGTCTCTCTCTCACTTTCTCTGTCTCTCTCTCTCTCTCACTTTCTCTGTCTCTCTCTCTCACTTTCTCTGTCTCTCTCTCACTTTCTGTCTCTCTCTCACTTTCTCTGTCTCTCTCTCACTTTCTGTCTCTCTCTCACTTTCTCTGTCTCTCTCTCACTTTATCTCTCTCTCTCTCACATTCTCTCTCTCTCACTTTCTGTCTCTCTCTCACTTTCTCTGTCTCTCTCTCTCTCTCACTTTCTGTCTCTCTCTCACTTTCTCTGTCTCTCTCTCTCTCTCACTTTCTCTCTCTCTCTCTCTCACTTTCTCTGTCTCTCTCTCTCACTTTCTCTGTCTCTCTATCTCTCACTTTCTCTGTCTCTCTCTCTCACTTTCTCTGTCTCTCTCTCTCACTTTCTCTGTCTCTCTCTCTCTCTCACTTTCTCTGTCTCTCTCTCTCTCTCACTTTCTCTGTCTCTCTCTCTCACTTTCTCTGTCTCTCTCTCTCACTTTCTCTGTCTCTCTCTCTCTCTCACTTTCTCTGTCTCTCTCTCTCTCTCACTTTCTCTGTCTCTCTCTCTCACTTTCTCTGTCTCTCTCTCTCTCACTTTCTTTGTCTCTCTCTCTCATACTTTATCTGTCTCTCTCTCTCACTTTCTCTGTCTCTATCTCTCTCTCACTTTCTCTGTCTCTCTCTCTCACTTTCTCTGTCTCTCTCTCTCTCACTTTCTCTGTCTCTCTCTCTCTCTCACTTTCTCTGTCTCTCTCTCTCTCACTTTCTCTGTCTCTCTCTCTCACTTTCTCTGTCTCTCTCTCTCTCTCACTTTCTCTGTCTCTCTCTCTCACTTTCTCTGTCTCTCTCTCTCACTTTCTCTGTCTCTCTCTCTCTCACTTTCTCTGTCTCTCGCTCTCTCACTTTCTCTGTCTCTCTCTCTCTCACTTTCTCTGTCTCTCTCTCTCACTTTCTCTGTCTCTCTCTCTCTCACTTTCTCTGTCTCTCTCTCTCTCTCACTTTCTCTGTCTCTCTCTCTCACTTTCTCTGTCTCTCTCTCTCACTTTCTCTGTCTCTCTCTCTCTCACTTTCTCTGTCTCTCTCTCTCTCTCACTTTCTCTGTCTCTCTCTCTCACTTTCTCTGTCTCTCTCTCTCTCACTTTCTCTGTCTCTCTCTCTCTCTCACTTTCTCTGTCTCTCTCTCTCACTTTCTCTGTCTCTCTCTCTCTCACTTTTTATGTCTCTCTCTCTTTCTCTATCTCTCACTTTCTCTGTCTCTCTCTCTTTCTCTATCTCTCACTTTCTCTCTTTCTCTCACTTTCTCTCTCTCTCTCTCTCTCTCTTTCTCTATCTCTCACTTTCTCTGTCTCTCTCTCTCTCTCACTTTCTCTGTCTCTCTCTCTCTCTCTCTCACTTTCTCTGTCTCTCTCTCTCTCACTTTCTCTGTCTCTCTCTCTCTCTCACTTTCTCTGTCTCTCTCTCTCTCTCTCACTTTCTCTGTCTCTCTCTCTCTCACTTTCTCTGTCTCTCTCTCTCTCTCACTTTCTCTGTCTCTCTCTCTCTCTCTTTCTCTATCTCTCACTTTCTCTGTCTCTCTCTCTCTCTCACTTTCTCTCTCTCTCTCTCTCTCACTTTCTCTGTCTCTCTCTCTCTCACTTTCTCTGTCTCTCTCTCTCTCACTTTCTCTGTCTCTCTCTCTTTCTCTATCTCTCACTTTCTCTCTTTCTCTCACTTTCTCTCTCTCTCTCTCTCTCTCTTTCTCTATCTCTCACTTTCTCTGTCTCTCTCTCTCTCTCACTTTCTCTGTCTCTCTCTCTCTCTCACTTTCTCTCTCTCTCTCTCTCTCACTTTCTCTGTCTCTCTCTCTCTCACTTTCTCTGTCTCTCTCTCTCTCTCTCACTTTCTCTGTCTCTCTCTCTCTCTCTTTCTCTATCTCTCACTTTCTCTGTCTCTCTCTCTCTCTCACTTTCTCTGTCTCTCTCTCTCTCTCTCTCACTTTCTCTGTCTCTCTCTCTCTCACTTTCTCTGTCTCTCTCTCTTTCTCTATCTCTCACTTTCTCTCTTTCTCTCACTTTCTCTCTCTCTCTCTCTCTCTCTTTCTCTATCTCTCACTTTCTCTGTCTCTCTCTCTCTCTCACTTTCTCTGTCTCTCTCTCTCACTTTCTCTGTCTCTCTCTCTCTCACTTTCTCTCTCTCTCTCTCACTTTCTCTGTCTCTCTCTCTCACTTACTCTGTCTCTCTCTCTCACTTTCTCTGTCTCTCTCTCTCTCTCACTTTCTCTGTCTCTCTCTCTCACTTTCTCTGTCTCTCTCTCTCTCTCACTTTCTCTGTCTCTCTCTCTCCTCTCACTTTCTCTGTCTCTCTCTCTCTCTCACTTTCTCTGTCTCTCTCTCTCACTTTCTCTGTCTCTCTCTCTCACTTTCTCTGTCTCTCTCTCTCACTTTCTCTGTCTAGCTCTCTCTCTCTCACTTTCTCTGTCTCTCTCTCTCTCACTTTCTCTGTCTCTGTCTCTCTCACTTTCTCTGTCTCTCTCTCTCTCACTTTCTCTGTCTCTCTCTCCCTCTCACTTTCTCTGTCTCTCTCTCTTTCTCTCTCTCTGACTTTCTCTGTCTCTCTCTCTCACTTTCTCTGTCTCTCTCTCTCTCACTTTCTCTCTCTCTCTCTCTCTCACTTTCTCTGTCTCTCTCTCTCACTTTCTCTGTCTCTCTCTCTCTCACTTTCTCTGTCTCTCTCTCTCTCTCACTTTCTCTGTCTCTCTCTCTCTCACTTTCTCTGTCTCTCTCTCTCTCTCTCACTTTCTCTGTCTCTCTCTCTCTCTCTCACTTTCTATGTCTCTCTCTCTCTCTCTCACTTTCTCTGTCTCTCTCTCTCACTTTCTCTGTCTCTCTCTTTTTCTCACTTTCTCTGTCTCTCTCTCTCTCACTTTCTCTGTCTCTCTCTCTCACTTTCTCTGTCTCTCTCTCTCTCACTTTCTTTCTCTCCCTCTTTTTCTCACTTTCTCTATCTCTCACTTTCTCTCTCTCTCACTTTCTCTGTCTCACTCTCCCTCTCACTTTCTCTCTCTCACTTTCTCTCTCTCACTTTCTCTGTCTCTCTCACTTTCTCTATCTCTCACATTCTCTCTCACTCACTGTCTCTCTCTCACTCTCTCCCGCTCTCTCACTTTCTCTTTCTCTCTCTCTCTCACTTTCTCTGTCTCTCTCTCTCACTTTCTCTTTCTCTCTCTCTCTCAATTTCTCTGTCTCTCTCTCTCTCTCTCATTTTCTCTGTCTCTCTCTCTATCTCACTTTCTCTGTCTCTCTCTCTCTCACTTTCTCTGTCTCTCTCTCTCACTTTCTCTGTCTCTCTCTCTCACTTTCTCTGTCTCTCTCTCTCTCACTTTCTCTGTCTCTGTCTCTCTCACTTTCTCTGTCTCTCTCTCTCACTTTCTCTGTCTCTCTCTCTCTCTCACTTTCTCTGTCTCTCTCTCTCTCTCACTTTCTCTCTCTCTCTCTCTCTCTCACTTTCTCTGTCTCTCTCTCTCTCTCACTTTCTCTGTCTCTCTCTCTCTCTCTCACTTTCTCTGTCTCTCTCTCTCTCTCTCACTTTCTCTGTCTCTCTCTCTCACTTTCTCTGTCTCTCTCTTTTTCTCACTTTCTCTGTCTCTCTCTCTCTCACTTTCTCTGTCTCTCTCTTTTTCTCACTTTCTCTGTCTCTCTCTCTCTCACTTTCTCTGTCTCTCTCTCTCTCACTTTCTCTGTCTCTCTCTCTCACTATCTCTGTCTCTCTCTCTCTCACTTTCTCTCTCTCCCTCTTTTTCTCACTTTCTCTATCTCTCACTTTCTCTCTCTCTCTCTCACTTTCTCTCTCTCTCACTTTCTCTCTCTCTCACTTTCACTCTCTCTCACTTTCTCTCTCTCTCTCTCACTTTCTCTCTCTCTCACTTTCTCCCTCTCACTCTCCCTCTCACTTTCTCTCTCTCTCACTTTCTCTCTCTCACTTTCTCTCTCTCACTTTCTCTGTCTCTCTCACTTTCTCTATCTCTCACATTCTCTCTCTCTCACTCTCTCTCTCTCACTCTCTCCCTCTCTCTCACTTTCTCTTTCTCTCTCTCTCTCACTTTCTCTGTCTCTCTCTCTCACTTTCTCTGTCTCTCTCTCTCTCTCTCATTTTCTCTGTCTCTCTCTCTATCTCACTTTCTCTGTCTCTCTCTCTCTCACTTTCTCTGTCTCTCTCTCTCTCTCACTTTCTCTGTCTCTCTATCTCACTTTCTCTGTCTCTCTCTCTCTCACTTTCTCTGTCTCTCTCTCTCTCACTTTCTCTGTCTCTCTCTCTCACTTTCTCTGTCTCTCTCTCTCTCACTTTCTCTGTCTCTCTCTCTCTCTCTCTCTCTGTCTCTCTCTCTCTCACTTTCTCTGTCTCTCTCTCTCACTTTCTCTGTCTCTCTCTCTCTCACTTTCTCTGTCTCTCTCTCACTTTCTCTGTCTCTCTCTCTCACTTTCTCTGTCTCTCTCTCTCTCACTTTCTCTGTCTCTCTCTCTCTCTCACTTTCTCTGTCTCTTTCTCTCACTTTCTCTGTCTCTCTCTCTCTCACTTTCTCTGTCTCTCTCTCTCTCACTTTCTCTGTCTCTCTCTCTCACTTTCTCTGTCTCTCTCTCACTTTCTCTGTCTCTCTCTCTCTCACTTTCTCTGTCTCTCTCTCTCTCACTTTCTCTGTCTCTCTCTCTCTCACTTTCTCTGTCTCTCTCTCTCACTTTCTCTGTCTCTCTCTCTCACTTTCTCTGTCTCTCTCTCACTTTCTCTGTCTCTGTCTCTCTCTCTCACTTTCTCTGTCTCTCTCTCTCACTTTCTCTGTCTCTCTCTCTCTCTCACTTTCTCTGTCTCCGTCTCTCTCTCTCACTTTCTCTGTCTCTCTCTCTCACTTTCTCTGTCTCTCTCTCTCACTTTCTCTGTCTCTCTCTCTCACTTTCTGTCTCTCTCTCTCTGTCTCTCTCTCACTTTCTCTGTCTCTCTCTCTCACTTTCTCTGTCTCTCTCTCACTTTCTCTGTCTCTCTCTCTCTCTCTCACTTTCTCTGTCTCTTTCTCTCACTTTCTCTGTCTCTCTCTCTCTCTCACTTTCTCTGTCTCTTTCTCTCACTTTCTCTGTCTCTCTCTCTCTCACTTTCTCTGTCTCTCTCTCTCTCACTTTCTCTGTCTCTCTCTCTCTCACTTTCTCTGTCTCTCTCTCTCACATTCTCTGTCTCTCTCTCTCTCACTTTCTCTGTCTCTCTCTCACTTTCTCTGTCTCTCTCTCTCACTTTCTCTGTCTCTCTCTCTCTCTCACTTTCTCTGTCTCTCTCTCTCTCTCTTTCTCTGTCTCTCACTTTCTCTGTCTCTCTCTCTCTCTTTCTCTGTCTCTCAGTTTCTCTGTCTCTCTCTCTCTCACTTTCTCTGTCTCTCTCTCTCTCACTTTCTCTCTCTCTCTCACTTTCTCTGTCTCTCTCTCTCTCACTTTCTCTGTCTCTCTCTCTCACTTTCTCTGTTTCTCTCTCTCACTTTCTCTGTCTCTCTCTCTCTCTCACTTTCTCTGTCTCTCTCTCTCTCTCTTTCTCTGTCTCTCTCTCTCACTTTCTCTGTCTCTCTCTCTCTCTCTTTCTCTGTCTCTCACTTTCTCTGTCTCTCTCTCTCTCTTTCTCTGTCTCTCAGTTTCTCTGTCTCTCTCTCTCTCACTTTCTCTGTCTCTCTCTCTCTCACTTTCTCTCTCTCTCTCACTTTCTCTGTCTCTCTCTCTCTCACTTTCTCTGTCTCTCTCTCTCTCACTTTCTCTGTTTCTCTCTCTCACTTTCTCTGTCTCTCTCTCTCTCTCACTTTCTCTGTCTCTCTCTCTCACTTTCTCTGTCTCTCTCTCACTTTCTCTGTCTCTCTCTCTCTCACTTTCTCTGTCTCTCTCTCTCACTTTCTCTGTCTCTCTCTCTCTCACTTTCTCTGTCTCTCTCTCTCTCACTTTCTCTGTCTCTCTCTCACTTTCTCTGTCTCTCTCTCTCTCTCACTTTCTCTGTCTCTCAATTTCTCTGTCTCTCTCTCTCTCTCTCTCAATTTCTCTGTCTCTCTCTCTCACTTTCTCTGTCTCTCTCTCTCTCTCACTTTGTCTCTCTCTCTCTCTCTCACTTTCTCTGTCTCTCTCTCTCACTTTCTCTGTCTCTCTCTCTCACTTTCTCTGTCTCTCTCTCTCTGTCTCTCTCTCTCTCTCACTTTCTCTGTCTCTCTCTCTCTGTCTCTCTCTCTCTCTCACTTTCTCTGTCTCTCTCTCTCTGTCTCTCTCTCACTTTCTCTGTCTCTCTCTCTCACTTTCTCTGTCTCTCTCTCTCTCACTTTCTCTGTCTCTCTCTCACTTTCTCTGTCTCTCTCTCTCACTTTCTCTGTCTCTCTCTCTCTCACTTTCTCTGTCGCTCTCTCTCTCACTTTCTCTGTCTCTCTCTCTCTGTCTCTCTCTCACTTTCTCTGTCTCTCTCTCTCACTTTCTCTGTCTCTCTCTCTCTCTCACTTTCTCTGTCTCTCTCTCTCTCACTTTCTCTGTCTCTCTCTCTCACTTTCTCTGTCTCTCTCTTTCTCTGTCTCTCAGTTTCTCTGTCTCTCTGTCTCTCTCTCTCACTTTCTCTGTCTCTCTCTCACTTTCTCTGTCTCTCTCTCTCTCACTTTCTCTGTCCTCTCTCTCTCTCACTTTCTCTGCCTCTCTCTCTCTCACTTTCTCTGTCTCTCTCTCTCTCACTTTCTCTGTCTCTCTCTCTCTCACTTTCTCTGTCTCTCTCTCTCTCACTTTCTCTGTCTCTCTCTCACTTTCTCTGTCTCTCTCTCTCTCTCACTTTCTCTGTCTCTCAATTTCTCTGTCTCTCTCTCTCTCACTTTCTCTGTCTCTCTCTCTCTCACTTTCTCTGTCTCTCTCTCTCTCTCTCTCAATTTCTCTGTCTCTCTCTCTCACTTTCTCTGTCTCTCTCTCTCACACTTTCTCTGTCTCTCTCTCTCACTTTCTCTGTCTCTCTCTCTCTCACTTTCTCTGTCTCTCTCTCTCTCACTTTCTCTGTCTCTCTCTCTCTGTCTCTCTCTCTCTCTCACTTTCTCTGTCTCTCTCTCACTTTCTCTGTCTCTCTCTCTCACTTTCTCTGTCTCTCTCTCTCTCTCACTTTCTCTGTCTCTCTCTCTCTCTCACTTTCTCTGTCTCTCAATTTCTCTGTCTCTCTCTCTCTCACTTTCTCTGTCTCTCTCTCTCTCACTTTCTCTGTCTCTCTCTCTCTCTCTCTCAATTTCTCTGTCTCTCTCTCTCACTTTCTCTGTCTCTCTCTCTCACACTTTCTCTGTCTCTCTCTCTCACTTTCTCTGTCTCTCTCTCTCTCACTTTCTCTGTCTCTCTCTCTCTCACTTTCTCTGTCTCTCTCTCTCTGTCTCTCTCTCTCTCTCACTTTCTCTGTCTCTCTCTCACTTTCTCTGTCTCTCTCTCTCACTTTCTCTGTCTCTCTCTCTCTCTCACTTTCTCTGTCTCTCTCTCTCTCACTTTCTCTGTCTCTCTCTCACTTTCTCTGTCTCTCTCTCTCTCACTTTCTCTGTCTCTCTCTCTCACTTTCTGTCTCTCTCTCTCTCTCTCTCACTTTCTCTGTCTCTCTCTCTCAAATTCTCTGTCTCTCTCTCTCTCTCACTTTCTCTGTCTCTCTCTCACTTTCTCTGTCTCTCTCTCTCTCACTTTCTCTGTCTCTTTCTCTCACTTTCTCTGACTCTCTCTCTCACTTTCTCTGTCTCTTTCTCTCACTTTCTCTCTCTCTTTCTCTCACTTTCTCTGTCTCTCTCTCTCACTTTCTCTGTCTCTCTCTCTCTCACTTTCTCTGTCTCTCTCTCTCACTTTCTCTGTCTCTCTCTCTCACTTTCTCTGTCTCTCTCTCTCTCTCACTTTCTCTGTCTCTCTCTCTCTCTTTCTCTGTCTCTCACTTTCTCTGTCTCTCTCTCTCTCTTTCTCTGTCTCTCACTTTCTCTGTCTCTCTCTCACTTTCTCTGTCTCTCTCTCTCTCACACTTTCTCTGTCTCTCTCTCTCTCACTTTCTCTGTCTCTCTCTCTCTCACTTTCTCTGTCTCTCTCTCTCTCACTTTCTCTGTCTCTCTCTCTCTCACTTTCTCTGTCTCTCTCTCACTTTCTCTGTCTCTCTCTCTCTCTCACTTTCTCTGTCTCTCTCTCTCACTTTCTCTGTCTCTCTCTCACTTTCTCTGTCTCTCTCTCTCTCTCACTTTCTCTGTCTCTCTCTCTCACTTTCTCTGTCTCTCTCTCACTTTCTCTGTCTCTCTCTCTCTCACTTTCTCTGTCTCTCTCTCACTTTCTCTGTCTCTCTCTCTCTCACTTTCTCTGTCTCTCCATCTCACTTTCTCTGTCTCTCTCTCTCACTTTCTCTCTCTCTCTCTCTCTCTCAATTTCTCTGTCTCTCTCTCTCTCTCTCTCAATTTCTCTGTCTCTCTCTCTCACTTTCTCTGTCTCTCTCTCTCACTTTCTCTGTCTCTCTCTCTCTCTCACTTTCTCTGTCTCTCTCTCTCTCACTTTGTCTCTCTCTCTCTCTCTCACTTTCTCTGTCTCTCTCTCTCACTTTCTCTGTCTCTCTCTCTCACTTTCTCTGTCTCTCTCTCTCTGTCTCTCTCTCTCTCTCACTTTCTCTGTCTCTCTCTCTCTGTCTCTCTCTCTCTCTCACTTTCTCTGTCTCTCTCTATCTGTCTCTCTCTCTCTCTCACTTTCTCTGTCTCTCTCTCTCACTTTCTCTGTCTCTCTCTCTCTCACTTTCTCTGTCTCTCTCTCACTTTCTCTGTCTCTCTCTCTCTCACTTTCTCTGTCTCTCTCTCACTTTGTCTCTCTCTCTCTCACTTTCTCTGTCTCTCAATTTCTCTGTCTCTCTCTCTCTCACTTTCTCTGTCTCTCTCTCTCTGTCTCTCTCTCTCACTTTCTCTCTCTCTCAGTCTCTCTCTCTCTCATTCTCACTTCTCTATCTCTCACTTTCTCTATCTCTCACTTTCTCTCTCTCACTTTCTCTCTCTCTCACTCTCTCTCTCTCACTTTCTCTGTCTCTCTCTCTCTCTCACTTTCTCTGTCTCTCTCTCTCTCTCACTTTCTCTGTCTCTCTCTCTCTCACTTTCTCTGTCTCTCTATCTCTCTCACTTTCTCTCTCTCACTCTCCCTCTCACTTTCTCTCTCTCACTTTCTCTGTCTCTCTCACTCTCTCTCTCTCACTCTCTCCCTCTCTCTCACTTTCTCTTTCTCTCTCTCTCTCACTTTCTCTGTCTCTCTCTCTCACTTTCTCTGTCTCTCTCTCTCTCACTTTCTCTGTCTCTCTATCTCTCTCACTTTCTCTCTCTCACTCTCCCTCTCACTTTCTCTCTCTCACTTTCTCTGTCTCTCTCACTCTCTCTCTCTCACTCTCTCCCTCTCTCTCACTTTCTCTTTCTCTCTCTCTCTCACTTTCTCTGTCTCTCTCTCTCTCTCAATTTCTCTGTCTCTCTCTCTATCTCACTTTCTCTGTCTCTCTCTCTCTCACTTTCTCTGTCTATCTCTCTATCTCACTTTCTCTGTCTCTCTCTCTCTCACTTTCTCTGTCTCTCTCTCTCTCACTTTCTCTGTCTCTCTCTCTCTCTCACTTTCTCTGTCTCTCTCTCTCTCACTTTCTCTGTCTCTCTCTCTCTCACTTTCTCTGTCTCTCTCTCTCTCACTTTCTCTGTCTCTCTCTCTCTCTCACTTTCTCTGTCTCTCTCTCTCTCACTTTCTCTGTCTCTCTCTCTCTCACTTTCTCTGTCTCTCTCTCTCTCTCACTTTCTCTGTCTCTCTCTCTCACTTTCTCTGTCTCTCTCTCTCACTTTCTCTGTCTCTCTCTCTCTCACTTTCTCTGTCTCTCTCTCTCTCACTTTCTCTGTCTCTCTCTCTCTCACTTTCTCTGTCTCTCTCTCTCTCTCACTTTCTCTGTCTCTCTCTCTCTCACTTTCTCTGTCTCTCTCTCTCTCACTTTCTCTGTCTCTCTCTCTCTCTCACTTTCTCTGTCTCTCTCTCTCTCTCACTTTCTCTGTCTCTCTCTCTCTCACTTTCTCTGTCTCTCTCTCTCACGTTCTCTGTCTCTCTCTCTCTCACTTTCTCTGTCTCTCTCTCTCACTTTCTCTGTCTCTCTCTCTCACTTTTTCTCTCTCTCTCTCTCTCACTTTCTCTGTCTCTCTCTCTCACTTTCTCTCTCTCTCTCTCTCACTTTCTCTGTCTCTCTCTCTCTCACTTTCTCTGTCTCTCTCTCTCTCACTTTCTCTGTCTCTCTCTCTCTCACTTTCTCTGTCTCTCTCTCTCACTTTCTCTGTCTCTCTCTCTCTCACTTTCTCTGTCTCTCTCTCTCTCACTTTCTCTGTCTCTCTCTCTCACTTTCTCTGTCTCTCTCTCACTTTCTCTGTCTCTCTCTCTCTCTCTCACTTTCTCTGTCTCTCTCTCTCTCTCACTTTCTCTGTCTCTCTCTCTCTCTCTCACTTTCTCTGTCTCTCTCTCTCTCTCACTTTCTCTGTCTCTCTCTCTCTCTCTCACTTTCTCTGTCTCTCTCTCTCACTTTCTCTGTCTCTCTCTCACTTTCTCTGTCTCTCTCTCTCACTTTCTCTGTCTCTCTCTCTCTCACTTTCTCTGTCTCTCTCTAACTTTCTCTGTCTCTCTCTCTCACTTTCTCTGTCTCTCTCTCTCACTTTCTGTCTCTCTCTCTCTCTCTCTCACTTTCTCTGTCTCTCTCTCTCACTTTCTCTGTCTCTCTCTCTCTCTCACTTTCTCTGTCTCTCTCTCTCTCTCTCTGTCTCTCTCTCTCACTTTCTCTGTCTCTCTCTCTCTCACACTTTCTCTGTCTCTCTCTCTCTCTCACTTTCTCTGTCTCTCTCTCTCTCACTTTCTCTGTCTCTCTCTCTCTCACTTTCTCTGTCTCTCTCTCTCTAACTTTCTCTGTCTCTCTCTCGCACTTTCTCTGTCTCTCTCTCTCACTTTCTGTCTCTCTCTCTCTCTCTCTCACTTTCTCTGTCTCTCTCTCTCACTTTCTCTGTCTCTCTGTCTCACTCACTTTCTCTGTCTCTCTCTCTCTCTCTTTCTCTGTCTCTCACTTTCTCTGTCTCTCTGTCTCTCTCTCTCACTTTCTCTGTCTCTCACTTTCTCTGTCTCTCTGTCTCTCTCTCTCTCTTTCTCTGTCTCTCACTTTCTCTGTCTCTCTCTCACTTTCTCTGTCTCTGTCTCTCTCACTTTCTCTCTCTCTCTCTCTCACTTTCTCTGTCTCTCTCTCTCTCTCTCACTTTCTCTGTCTCTCTCTCTCTCACTTTCTCTGTCTCTCTCTCTCACTTTCTCTGTCTCTCTCTCTCACTTTCTCTGTCTCTCTCTCTCACTTTCTCTGTCTCTCTCTCTCTCTCACTTTCTCTGTCTCTCTCTCTCACTTTCTCTGTCTCTCTCCCTCACTTTCTCTGTCTCTCTCTCTCACTTTCTCTGTCTCTCTCTCTCTCTCACTTTCTCTGTCTCTCTCTCTCTCTCTTTCTCTGTCTCTCTCTTTCTCTGTCTCTCAGTTTCTCTGTCTCTCTGTCTCTCTCTCTCTCTCTTTCTCTGTCTCTCTCTTTCTCTCTCTCTCACTTTCTCTGTCTCTCTCTCTCACTTTCTCTGTCTCTCTCTCTCTCACTTTCTCTGTCTCTCTCTCACTTTCTCTGTCTCTCTCTCTCTCACTTTCTCTGTCTCTCTCTCTCTCACTTTCTCTGTCTCTCTCTCTCTCACTTTCTCTGTCTCTCTCTCTCTCACTTTCTCTGTCTCTCTCTCACTTTCTCTGTCTCTCAATTTCTCTGTCTCTCTCTCTCTCACTTTCTCTGTCTCTCTCTTCTCTTTCTCTGTCTCTCTCTCTCTCTCTCTCAATTTCTCTGTCTCTCTCTCTCACTTTCTCTGTCTCTCTCTCTCTCACTTTCTCTGTCTCTCTCTCTCTCTCACTTTGTCTCTCTCTCTCTCTCTCACTTTCTCTGTCTCTCTCTCTCACTTTCTCTGTCTCTCTCTCTCACTTTCTCTGTCTCTCTCTCTCTGTCTCTCTCTCTCTCACTTTCTCTGTCTCTCTCTCTCTGTCTCTCTCTCTCTCTCACTTTCTCTGTCTCTCTCTCTGTCTCTCTCTCTCTCACTTTCTCTGTCTCTCTCTCTCTGTCTCTCTCTCTCTCTCTCTCACTTTCTCTGTCTCTCTCTCTCACTTTCTCTGTCTCTCTCTCACTTTCTCTGTCTCTCTCTCTCACTTTCTCTGTCTCTCTGTCTCTCTCTCACTTTCTCTGTCTCTCTCTCTCTCACTTTCTCTGTCTCTCTCTCTCACTTTCTCTGTCTCTCTCTCTCTCACTTTCTCTGTCTCTCTCTCTCACTTTCTCTGTCTCTCTCTCTCACTTTCTCTGTCTCTCTCTCTCTCACTTTCTCTGTCTCTCTCTCTCTCTCACTTTCTCTGTCTCTCTCTCTCTCTCACTTTGTCTCTCTCTCTCTCTCTCACTTTCTCTGTCTCTCTCTCTCACTTTCTCTGTCTCTCTCTCTCTGTCTCTCTCTCTCTCACTTTCTCTGTCTCTCTCTCTCTGTCTCTCTCTCTCTCTCACTTTCTCTGTCTCTCTCTCTGTCTCTCTCTCTCTCACTTTCTCTGTCTCTCTCTCTCTGTCTCTCTCTCTCTCACTTTCTCTGTCTCTCTCTCTCACTTTCTCTGTCTCTCTCTCACTTTCTCTGTCTCTCTCTCTCACTTTCTCTGTCTCTCTGTCTCTCTCTCACTTTCTCTGTCTCTCTCTCACTTTCTCTGTCTCTCTCTCTCTCACTTTCTCTGTCTCTCTCTCACTTTGTCTCTCTCTCTCTCACTTTCTCTGTCTCTCACTTTCTCTGTCTCTCTCTCACTTTCTCTCTCTCACTTTCTCTCTCTCTCACTCTCTCTCTCTCTCACTTTCTCTCTCTCTCATTCTCACTTCTCTATCTCTCACTTTCTCTCTCTCACTTTCTCTCTCTCTCTCACTTTCTCTCTCTCTCACTCTCTCTCTCTCACTTTCTCTGTCTCTCTCTCTCTCACTTTCTCTGTCTCTCTCTCTCTCACTTTCTCTCTCTCACTCTCCCTCTCACTTTCTCTCTCTCTCACTTTCTCTCTCTCTCACTTTCTCTCTCTCACTCTCCCTCTCACTTTCTCTCTCTCACTTTCTCTGTCTCTCTCACTTTCTCTCTCTCTCACTCTCTCTCTCTCACTCTCTCCCTCTCTCTCACTTTCTCTTTCTCTCTCTCTCTCACTTTCTCTGTCTCTCTCTCTCACTTTCTCTGTCTCTCTCTCTCTCTCTCTCTCAATTTCTCTGTCTCTCTCTCTCTCTCTCATTTTCTCTGTCTCTCTCTCTCTCTCTCACTTTCTCTGTCTCTCTCTCTCTCACTTTCTCTGTCTCTCTCTCTCTCACTTTCTCTGTCTCTCTCTCTCTCACTTTCTCTGTCTCTCTCTCTCTCACTTTCTCTGTCTCTCTCTCTCACTTTCTCTGTCTCTCTCTCTCTCACTTTCTCTGTCTCTCTCTCTCACTTTCTCTGTCTCTCTCTCACTTTCTCTGTCTCTCTCTCTCTCACTTTCTCTGTCTCTCTCTCTCACTTTCTGTCTCTCTCTCTCTCTCTCTCACTTTCTCTGTCTCTCTCTCTCTCAAATTCTCTGTCTCTCTCTCACTTTCTCTGTCTCTCTCTCACTCACTTTCTCAGTCTCTCTCTCTCTCTCACTTTCTCTGTCTCTCTCTCTCACTTTCTCTGTCTCTCTCTCTCTCTCTCACTTTCTCTGTCTCTCTCTCTCTCTCTCACTTTCTCTGTCTCTGTCTCTCACTTTCTCTGTCTCTCTCTCTCACTTTCTCTGTCTCTCTCTGTCACTTTCTCTGTCTCTCTCTCTCTCTCACTTTCTCTCTCTCTCTCTCACTTTCTCTGCCTCTCTCTCTCTCACTTTCTCTGTCACTCTCTCTCTCACTTTCTCTGTCTCTCTCTCTCTCACTTTCTCTGTCTCTCTCTCTCTCACTTTCTCTGTCTCTCTCCTCTCACTTTCTCTGTCTCTCTCTCTCACTTTCTCTGTCTCTCTCTCTCTCACTTTCTCTGTCTCTCTCTCTCTCACTTTCTCTGTCTCTCTCTCTCACTTTCTCTGTTTCTCTCTCTCACCTTCTCTGTCTCTCTCTCTCTCTCACTTTCTCTGTCTCTCTCTCACTTTCTCTGTCTCTCTGTCTCTCTCTCACTTTCTCTGCCTCTCTCTCTCTCACTTTCTCTGTCTCTCTCTCTCTCACTTTCTCTGTCTCTCTCTCTCTCACTTTCTCTGTCTCTCTCTCTCTCACTTTCTCTGTCTCTCTCTCTCACTTTCTCTGTCTCTCTCTCTCACTTTCTCTGTCTCTCTCTCTCACTTTCTCTGTCCTCTCTCTCTCTCACTTTCTCTGTCTCTCTCTCTCTCACTTTCTCTGTCTCTCTCTCTCTCACTTTCTCTGTTTCTCTCTCTCACCTTCTCTGTCTCTCTCATCTCTCTCACTTTCTCTGTCTCTCTCTCTCTCACTTTCTCTGTCTCTCTGTCTCTCTCTCACTTTCTCTGTCTCTCTCTCTCTCACTTTCTCTGTCTCTCTCTCTCTCACTTTCTCTGTCTCTCTCTCTCTCACTTTCTCTGTCTCTCTCTCTCACTCACTTTCTCTGTCTCTCTCTCTCACTTTCTCTGTCTCTCTCTCTCTCACTTTCTCTGTCTCTCTCTCTCTCTCACTTTCTCTGTCTCTCTCTCTCTCACTTTCTCTGTCCTCTCTCTCTCTCACTTTCTCTGTCTCTCTCTCACTTTCTCTGTCTCTCTCTCTCTCTCACTTTCTCTGTCTCTCTCTCTCTCACTTTCTCTGTCTCTCTCTCTCTCACTTTCTCTGTCTCTCTCTCTCACTTTCTCTGTCTCTCCTCTCTCTCTCTCACTTTCTCTGTCTCTCTCTCTCTCACTTTCTCTGTCTCTCTCTCTCTCAATTTCTCTGTCTCTCTCTCTCACTTTCTCTGTCTCTCTCCTTCTCTTCTCTGTCTCTCTCTCTCTCTCTCTCAATTTCTCTGTCTCTCTCTCTCACTTTCTCTGTCTCTCTCTCTCTCACTTTCTCTGTCTCTCTCTCTCTCACTTTCTCTGTCTCTCTCTCTCTCTCACTTTGTCTCTCTCTCTCTCTCCTCACTTTCTCTGTCTCTCTCTCTCACTTTCTCTGTCTCTCTCTCTCACTTTCTCTGTCTCTCTCTCTCTGTCTCTCTCTCTCTCTCACTTTCTCTGTCTCTCTCTCTCACTTTCTCTGTCTCTCTCTCACTTTCTCTGTCTCTCTCTCTCTCACTTTCTCTGTCTCTCTCTCTCCTCACTTTCTCTGTCTCTCTCTCTCTCTCACTTTCTCTGTCTCTCTCCTCACTTTGTCTCTCTCTCTCTCACTTTCTCTGTCTCTCTCTCTCTCACTTTCTCTCTCTCTCAGTCTCTCTCTCTCTCATTCTCACTTCTCTATCTCTCACTTTCTCTCTCTCTCTCACTTTCTCTCTCTCTCACTCTCTCTCTCTCACTTTCTCTGTCTCTCTCTCTCTCTCACTTTCTCTGTCTCTCTCTCTCTCTCTCACTTTCTCTGTCTCTCTCTCTCTCACTTTCTCTGTCTCTCTCTCTCACTTTCTCTGTCTCTCTCTCCTCACTTTCTCTGTCTCTCTCTCTCTCTCACTTTCTCTGTCTCTCTCTCTCTCACTTTCTCTGTCCCTCTCTCTCTCAACTTTCTCTGTCTCTCTCTCTCTTCTCTTTCTCTGTCTCTCTCTCTCTCAATTTCTCTGTCTCTCTGTCTCTCTCTCACTTTCCTCTGTCCTCTCTCTCTCTCTGTCTCTCTCTCACTTTCTCTCACTTTCTCTGTCCTCTCTCTCTCACTTTCTCTGTCTCACTCTCGCTCACTTTCTCTGTCTCTCTCTCTCTCACTTTTTCTGTCTCTCTCTCTCTCACTTTCTCTGTCTCTCTCTCTCTCTCACTTTCTCTGTCTCTCTCTCTCTCACTTTCTCTGTCTCTCTCTCTCTCTCACTTTCTCTGTCTCTTTCTCTCACTTTCTCTGTCTCTCTCTCTCTCTTTCTCTGTCTCTATTTCTCTTTATCTCTCACTTTCTCTGTCTCTCTCTCTCTCTCTTTCTCTGTCTCTCTCTCTCTCACTTTCTTCTGTCTCTCTCTCTCTCTTTCTCTTCTCTGTCTCTCTCTCTCTGTATCTCTGTCTCTCTTTCTCTCTCACTTTCTCTGTCTCTCTCTCACTCAATTTCTCTGTCTCTCTCTCTCTCACTTTTTCTGTCTCTCTCTCTCTCACTTTCTCTGTCTCTCTCTCTCTCACTTTCTCTGTCTCTCTCTCTCTCACTTTCTCTGTCTCTCTCTCTCTCTCACTTTCTCTGTCTCTCTCTCTCTCTGTCTCTCTCTCTCTCTCACTTTCTCTGTCTCTCTCTCTCACTTTCTCTGTCTCTCTCTCTATCTCTCACTTTCTCTGTCTCTCTTTCTCTCTCACTTTCTCTGTCTCTCTCTCTCTCACTTTCTCTGTCTCTCTCCTCTCTCACTTTCTCTGTCTCTCTCTCTCTCTCTCTCTCTCTCTGTCTCTCTCTCTCTCTCTCTCTCTCTCTCTCACTTTCTCTGTCTCTCTCTCTCTCACTTTCTCTGTCTCTCTCTCTCTCTCACTTTCTCTCTCTCTCTCTCACTTTCTCTGTCTCTCTCTCTCACTTTCTCTCTCTCTCTCACTTTCTCTGTCTCTCTCTCTCTCACTTTCTGTCTCTCTCTGTCAATTTCTCTGTCTCTCTCTCTCTCACTTTCTCTGTCTCTCTCTCTCACTTTCTCTGTCTCTCTCTCTCTCTCACTTTCTCTCTCTCTCTCTCTCTCTCCTCCTCTGTCTCTCTCTCTCTCTCTCTCTGTCTCTCTCTCTCTCTCTCTCACTTTCCCCTGTCTCTCTCTCTCTCACTTTCTCTGTCTCTCTCTCTCACTTTCTCTGTCTCTCTCTCTCTCACTTTCTCTGTCTCTCTCTCTCTCTCACTTTCTCTGTCTCTGTCTCTCACTTTTTCTGTCTCTCTCTCTCTCACTTTCTCTGTCTCTCTCTCTCACTTTCTCTGTCTCTCTCTCACTTTCTCTGTCTCTCTCTCTCACTTTCTCTCTCTCTCTCTCTCTCTCTCTCTCTCTCTGTCTCTCTCTCTCTCTCCTCTCTCTCTGTCTCTCTCTCTCTCTCTCTCTCACTTTCCCTGTCTCTCTCTCTCTCACTTTCTCTGTCTCTCTCTCTCACTTTCTCTGTCTCTCTCTCTCACTTTCTCTCTCTCTCTCTCTCTCTCACTTTCTCTGTCTCTCTCTCTCTCACTTTCTCTGTCTCTCTCTCTCTCACTTTCTCTGTCTCTCTCTCTCTCTCTCTCTCACTTTCTCTGTCTCTCTCTCTCTGTATCTCTGTCTCTCACTTTCTCTGTCTCTCTCTCTATCTCTCACTTTCTCTGTCTCTCTTTCTCTCTCACTTTCTCTGTCTCTCTCTCTCACTCACTTTCTCTGTCTCTCTCTGTCAATTTCTCTCTATCTCTCTCTCACTTTCTCTGTCTCTCTCTCTCTCACTTTCTCTGTCTCTCTCTCTCTCTCACTTTCTCTGTCTCTCTCTCTCTCACTTTCTCTGTCTCTCTCTCTCTCTCACTTTCTCTGTCTCTCTCTCTCTCTCACTTTCTCTGTCTCTCTCTCTCTCTCACTTTCTCTGTCTCTCACTTTCTCTGTCTCTCTCTCTCTCTCACTTTCTCTGTCTCTCTCTGTCAATTTCTCTGTCTCTCTCTCTCTCTCACTTTCTCTGTCTCTCTCTCTCTCTCTCTGTCTCTCTCTCTCTCTCACTTTCCCTGTCTCTCTCTCTCTCACTTTCTCTGTCTCTCTCTCTCACTTTCTCTGTCTCTCTCTCTCTCTTTCTCTGTCTCTATTTCTCTTTATCTCTCACTTTCTCTGTCTCTCTCTCACTTTCTCTGTCTCTCTCTCTCTCTCTCTCTGTCTCTCTCTCTCTGACTTTCTCTGTCTCTCTCTCTCACTTTCTCTGTCTCTCTCTCTCTCTCACTTTCTCTGTCTCTCTCTCTCTCACTTTCTCTGTCTCTCTCTTCTCTTTCTCTCTGTGTCTCTGTCTCTCACTTTCTCTGTCTATCTCTCACTTTAACTCTTGCTTTCTCTCTCCCTCTATCTCTCACTTTCTCTGTCTCTATCTCTCTTTCTCTCTCTCTGTCTCTATCTCTCACTTTCTCTGTCTCTCTCTCCATTTCTCTCTATCTCTCTATCTCTCTTTCTCTCTCTCTCTCTCTCTCTCTCTCTCTTTCTGTGTCTCTCTCTCTCTCACTTTCTCTGTCTCTCTCTCTCACTTTCTCTGTCTCTCTCTCTCACTTTCTCTGTCCTCTCTCTCTCTCACTTTCTCTGTCTCTCTCTCTCTCACTTTCTCTGTCTCTCTCTCTCTCTCTCACTTTCTCTGTCTCTCTCTCTCTCACTTTCTCTGTCTCTCTCTCTCTCTCACTTTCTCTGTCTCTCTCTCTCTCACTTTCTCTGTCTCTCTCTCTCTCACTTTCTCTGTCTCTCTCTCACTTTCTCTGTCTCTCTCTCTCTCACTTTCTCTGTCTCTCTCTCTCTCACTTTCTCTGTCTCTCTCTCTCTCTCTCACTTTCTCTGTCTCTCTCTCTCTCACTTTCTCTGTCTCTCTCTCTCTCACTTTCTCTGTCTCTCTCTCTCTCACTTTCTCTGTCTCTCTCTCTCACTTTCTCTGTCTCTCTTCTCTCTCACTTTCTCTGTCTCTCTCTCTCACTTTCTCTGTCTCTCTCTCTCTCTCACTTTCTCTGTCTCTCTCTCTCTCACTTTCTCTCTCACTCTCTCTCACTTTCTCTGTCTCTCTCTCTCTCTCACTTTCTCTGTCCTCTCTCTCTCACTTTCTCTGTCTCTCTCTCTCTCACTTTCTCTGTCTCTCTCTCTCTCTCTCACTTTCTCTGTCTCTCACTTTCTCTGTCTCTGTCTCTCTCCCTCACTTTCTCTGTCTCTCTCTCTCTCTCTCACACTTTCTCTGTCTCTCTCTCTCCCACTTTCTCTGTCTCTCTCTCTCACTTTCTCTGTCTCTCTCTCTCTCACTTTCTCTGTCTCTCTCTCTCTCTCTCACTTTCTCTGTCTCTCACTTTCTCTGTCTCTCTCTCTCTCCCTCACTTTCTCTGTCTCTCTCTCTCTCTCTCTCACTTTCTCTGTCTCTCTCTCTCTCTCTCACTTTCTCTGTCTCTCACTTTCTCTGTCTCTGTCTCTCTCCTCTCACTTTCTCTGTCTCTCTCTCTCACTTTCTCTGTCTCTCTCTCTCTCACTTTCTCTGTCTCTCTCTCTCACTTTCTCTGTCTCTCTCTCACTCACTTTCTCTGTCTCTCTCTCTCACTTTCTCTGTCTCTCTCTCACTCACTTTCTCTGTCTCTGTCTCTCTCTCTCACTTTCTCTGTCTCTCTCTCTCACTTTCTCTGTCTCTCTCTCTCCACTTTCTCTGTCTCTCTCTCTCTCACTTTCTCTGTCTCTCTCTCTCTCTCTCTCTCACTTTCTCTGTCTCTCTCTCTCACTTTCTCTGTCTCTCTCTCTCTCACTTTCTCTGTCTCTCTCTCTCACTTTCTCTGTCTCTCTCTCCTCTCACTTTCTCTGTCTCTCTCTCTCTCACTTTCTCTGTCTCTTTCTCTCACTTTCTCTGTCTCTCTCTCTCACTTTCTCTGTCTCTCTCTCTCTCTCTCACTTTCTCTGTCTCTCTCTCTCTCACTTTCTCTGTCTCTCTCTCTCACTTTCTCTGTCTCTCTCTCTCACTTTCTCTGTCTCTCTCCTCTCTGTCTCTCTCTCTCTCACTTTCTCTGTCTCTCTCTCTCTGTCTCTCTCTCTCTCTCACTTTCTCTGTCTCTCTCTCTGTCTCTCTCTCTCTCACTTTCTCTGTCTCTCTCTCTCTGTCTCTCTCTCTCTCTCACTTTCTCTGTCTCTCTCTCTCACTTCTTCTCTGTCTCTCTCTCACTTTCTCTGTCTCTCTCTCTCACTTTCTCTGTCTCTCTGTCTCTCTCTCCACTTTCTCTGTCTCTCTCTCTCTCACTTTCTCTGTCTCTCTCTCTCACTTTCCTCTGTCTCTCTCTCTCTCACTTTCTCTGTCTCTCTCTCTCTCACTTTCTCTGTCTCTCTCTCTCACTTTCTCTGTCTCTCTCTCTCTCTCACTTTCTCTGTCTCTCTCTCTCTCTCACTTTCTCTGTCTCTCTCTCTCTCTCACTTTGTCTCTCTCTCTCTCTCACTTTCTCTGTCTCTCTCTCTCACTTTCTCTGTCTCTCTCTCTCTGTCTCTCTCTCTCTCACTTTCTCTGTCTCTCTCTCTCTGTCTCTCTCTCTCTCTCTCACTTTCTCTGTCTCTCTCTCTGTCTCTCTCTCTCTCACTTTCTCTGTCTCTCTCTCTCTGTCTCTCTCTCTCTCACTTTCTCTGTCTCTCTCTCTCACTTTCTCTGTCTCTCTCTCACTTTCTCTGTCTCTCTCCTCTCACTTTCTCTGTCTCTCTGTCTCTCTCTCACTTTCTCTGTCTCTCTCTCACTTTCTCTGTCTCTCTCTCTCTCACTTTCTCTGTCTCTCTCTCACTTTGTCTCTCTCTCTCTCACTTTCTCTGTCTCTCACTTTCTCTGTCTCTCTCTCACTTTCTCTCTCTCTCACTTTCTCTCTCTCTCACTCTCTCTCTCTCTCACTTTCTTCTCTCTCTCTCATTCTCACTTCTCTATCTCTCACTTTCTCTCTCTCACTTTCTCTCTCTCTCTCACTTTCTCTCTCTCTCACTCTCTCTCTCTCACTTTCTCTGTCTCTCTCTCTCTCCACTTTCTCTGTCTCTCTCTCTCTCACTTTCTCTCTCTCCACTCTCCCTCTCACTTTCTCTCTCTCTCACTTTCTCTCTCTCTCACTTTCTCTCTCTCACTCTCCCTCTCACTTTCTCTCTCTCTCACTTTCTCTGTCTCTCTCACTTTCTCTCTCTCTCACTCTCTCTCTCACTCTCTCTCCCTCTCTCTCACTTTCTCTTTCTCTCTCTCTCTCACTTTCTCTGTCTCTCTCTCTCACTTTCTCTGTCTCTCTCTCTCTCTCTCTCTCAATTTCTCTGTCTCTCTCTCTCTCTCTCATTTTCTCTGTCTCTCTCTCTCTCTCTCACTTTCTCTGTCTCTCTCTCTCTCACTTTCTCTGTCTCTCTCTCTCTCACTTTCTCTGTCTCTCTCTCTCTCACTTTCTCTGTCTCTCTCTCTCTCACTTTCTCTGTCTCTCTCTCTCACTTTCTCTGTCTCTCTCTCTCTCACTTTCTCTGTCTCTCTCTCTCACTTTCTCTGTCTCTCTCTCACTTTCTCTGTCTCTCTCTCTCTCACTTTCTCTGTCTCTCTCTCTCACTTTCTGTCTCTCTCTCTCTCTCTCTCACTTTCTCTGTCTCTCTCTCTCTCAAATTCTCTGTCTCTCTCTCACTTTCTCTGTCTCTCTCTCACTCACTTTCTCAGTCTCTCTCTCTCTCTCACTTTCTCTGTCTCTCTCTCTCACTTTCTCTGTCTCTCTCTCTCTCTCTCACTTTCTCTGTCTCTCTCTCTCTCTCTCACTTTCTCTGTCTCTGTCTCTCACTTTCTCTGTCTCTCTCTCTCACTTTCTCTGTCTCTCTCTGTCACTTTCTCTGTCTCTCTCTCTCTCTCACTTTCTCTCTCTCTCTCTCACTTTCTCTGCCTCTCTCTCTCTCACTTTCTCTGTCACCTCTCTCTCTCACTTTCTCTGTCTCTCTCTCTCTCACTTTCTCTGTCTCTCTCTCTCTCTCACTTTCTCTGTCTCTCTCTCTCACTTTCTCTGTCTCTCTCTCTCACTTTCTCTGTCTCTCTCTCTCTCACTTTCTCTGTCTCTCTCTCTCTCACTTTCTCTCTGTCTCTCTCTCTCACTTTCTCTGTCTCTCTCTCTCACTTTCTCTGTCTCTCTCTCTCTCACTTTCCTCTGTCTCTCTCTCTCTCACTTTCTCTGTCTCTCTCTCTCTCACTTTCTCTGTTTCTCTCTCTCACCTTCTCTGTCTCTCTCTCTCTCACCTTCTCTGTCTCTCTCTCTCTCACTTTCTCTGTCTCTCTCTCTCTCACTTTCTCTGTCTCTCTCTCTCACTTTCTCTGTCTCTCTCTCTCACTTTCTCTGTCTCTCTCTCTCTCACTTTCTCTGTCTCTCTCTCTCTCACTTTCTCTGTCTCTCTCTCTCTCACTTTCTCTGTTTCTCTCTCTCACCTTCTCTGTCTCTCTCTCTCTCACTTTCTCTGTCTCTCTCTCACTTTCTCTGTCTCTCTGTCTCTCTCTCACTTTCTCTGCCTCTCTCTCTCTCACTTTCTCTGTCTCTCTCTCTCTCACTTTCTCTGTCTCTCTCTCTCTCACTTTCTCTGTCTCTCTCTCTCTCACTTTCTCTGTCTCTCTCTCTCACTTTCTCTGTCTCTCTCTCTCACTTTCTCTGTCTCTCTCTCTCACTTTCTCTGTCTCTCTCTCTCTCACTTTCTCTGTCTCTCTCTCTCTCACTTTCTCTGTCTCTCTCTCTCTCACTTTCTCTGTTTCTCTCTCTCACCTTCTCTGTCTCTCTCTCTCTCTCACTTTCTCTGTCTCTCTCTCTCTCACTTTCTCTGTCTCTCTGTCTCTCTCTCACTTTCTCTGTCTCTCTCTCTCTCACTTTCTCTGTCCTCTCTCTCTCTCACTTTCTCTGTCTCTCTCTCTCTCACTTTCTCTGTCTCTCTCTCCTCACTCACTTTCTCTGTCTCTCTCTCTCACTTTCTCTGTCTCTCTCTCTCTCACTTTCTCTGTCTCTCTCTCTCTCTCACTTTCTCTGTCTCTCTCTCTCTCACTTTCTCTGTCTCTCTCTCTCTCACTTTCTCTGTCTCTCTCTCACTTTCTCTGTCTCTCTCTCTCTCTCACTTTCTCTGTCTCTCTCTCTCACTTTCTCTGTCTCTCTCTCTCTCACTTTCTCTGTCTCTCTCTCTCACTTTCTCTGTCTCTCTCTCTCTCACTTTCTCTGTCTCTCTCTCTCTCACTTTCTCTGTCTCTCTCTCTCTCAATTTCTCTGTCTCTCTCTCTCACTTTCTCTGTCTCTCTCTTCTCTTTCTCTGTCTCTCTCTCTCT